>BPLR01005309.1:0-116106 GCA_021605095.1 Caerostris extrusa | reverse complement strand
TTACGTATTGCTGTATGAAATCAAATTTTGAGTTATGCGTACTCTTCAAATCGCATAAATATGGTTTAACAAATAATGATGAAATTAACAAAAAATATATTTAAAAATAATAATTTATTACTTGGTATTGTATATTTTTTTTTTTTTTTTTGACATTCAGGATTTTCTAAAATGTCTCAATCTTTTTGTTGCCAAAAATGCTATCTAGAAAATAATAAGCCAAAAATACTGTAGAGATTAAATAAGTACAAAGTAAAGTTATTTGAGATTAATGTACAAAAAATTAATAATGACATAAGAACACAAAATATACTGAAGTAAATTTAAAAAAAAGAAAAAGGAACAATTACTTTTGAAATTGAAGAATAAACGTTAAACTTTACTTAAGATCAACAATTTCGAAAGAAAGATAAATATTTTTCAATATAAACAATGTAATATATCTTTGTTTTCAAAGTAAAGCACTTCAAGTATGACCAAATCTAAAAATCGTAGTTTTAGGTCGCCTTAAAGAAAATGTCTTTATTTTCAAAGTAAACTATGGCTTACAATATTTTTTGCTGTGAATGCCAGGTACTTTAAATGGAGGCCACCCGCCACTTAAGAGCAGAAATGTAAATAGATTCAGCATTACCTCAGGGTGCACCGCGTCGTCCATTTTGCTATCAAGTGTGAACGAACACAGCAAGATGACATCCTCAGAAATATTGCATCTTTCCTACTTTTTTCCCTCAATCAAGGACAATCCGCCTGTAGATTAATCAAACTGAACCGGTACATGTTATACTATGTATGTATATATATATATATATAATTTGGAAAACCAACGTCGATCTATTAGGCACTAATTTGACGGCTTTCTTTAAAAATACATTTTTTTTCTTTTAGGTAGTCATGAAATCTTAAGTAATCATATCACAATGAAAATCTTAAACATATGTTTAAATTCAAAGAAGACAAATTAATAACCATAAAATTACACTATATTATTGCTATAATTATTAAAATCGATTTTAAGTTCATTTTCAGTTAGTTTTAATGACATTCAAAGTTATTGAAATGTCATTTAAATAGTTTTTAAATGTATCACATACATATTTTATATATTCTTTTATGTGAATATTTTCTTTATTTAAGTAAAATACATAATCATCATATCATCAAATATTTTAAGCTCTTCCTCTGATAATTTGAGCTAAAATAATTTTATCTGGATTTCAGACATATTTTATAGACGAAAAATGCAAAATAATATGAAATATTTTTTTATTCATATTCATATTGAAGCTCGTGCTATCAATTTGTTTTTTTAATATTTTTTTAAATTAAAAGTCATACTTATTATTCGTTATTAATAAGTGATTTTTTTATAAAGATAATCTAAATCTATTGTAAGTGCAAATAAATTTGATTTGTGGTTATGAAAATAAAAAAAAAAAAAGCAACTAAAATAAATCTCTTTATTATTAAAGATAGAACTATTGTGAAAATATTTCAAGATTTTAAACACAAATAAATCTTATAGACTTATAAAATGATGAATTTGTTTACGGTGTATTTTTTAATCTTATGACAAGGAAAAAAATGTATTACACTGCATTAAAGTAATCACTAAAATAAAATAGCAAATTATAAATAGGAAACATCAAAAATGTAACGGATTATCTTTTATGAATATGTATGATATGGAAATATTTTTCATGAGAAAAATTAAAAAATTATTCATTAGTTTAATGAGTAACCAATGGCTTAATACTGCTTAGATCAAATAAATAACAATATATTTTACTTTTGCATATTTTGTTGAGAAAAATAACAATGATTAAATAAACATTAAAAAAAAAAAAAGCTATTTAATTTGTTGTATAAGTTTAGTCTTTATATGTCTAAATATTACAACACCGATATCACAATAAAAATAACTAAAAATACCGATGTTGGTGATAAAAAATTACATCGTTAATTAAATAAATAAAAAATGAAATATTTATGATATTTCATTTTTAATTGCACTGATAATTTTTACTTGATATTTTTAATTGCACTGTAAATAAATTATAATGAATTTTGAGGACAAATGACAGATTTTCGAAAAATTTCAATAAATGTATTAAAATTACCGTTCCTCCTTTTACAACAAAAGTTGCAACATTTAAATTTAAGAGCTTTCTTTATAGGGTCCCTTAAATATGCAGCATTTTACACTTCCTATAGAAATCATATGAATTTTGTAAGTATATTCTTCTCAGAGATAGAGAAGCAAACATTTATCGGAAAATCATCATCATCAGTGGCGCAACAGCCCCATTGTGGGTCCAGGCCTTTGCCTCATGGCAGATTTCAAGACAGGGAGATGTGTTTTTTTACGGATAGGGCTGTTATCCCAACGCTCTACAGTCATATTAAACCGGGGTATACGGTTTAAAGTGGATTCCGAACCACTACAAACATCCATGGCACCGCCAAGAGATTCGAACCCGAAACCTGGGGCACCGAGAGCTAGTCACTGTGCCATCAGAACCCTATTTAACATATTTAAAGGCATATGGTTATGGATGCGGAAAGAATTCCACTTCTAAGTCGAAAGCCCAATACTCAGCTAGACGCAGGATGCGTGAAATACACTTCGTCTCCAGTCATTATACCAACTGACCATTTCTCCTCAACTCCACGAGGGGCACCCCTGCCAGTGTGTCCAAGATAGGAGATGTTATTTTTTACGGGGTAGAGTTGTCAGCCCTACGCCCAATGCTACGTCCACGCTACCGGGACCTATGGTGATTCCAAACCGCTACAAACATCCATGGCACTGCCGAGATTCGAATCTGAAACTTGTGACACCGAGTGTTAAAACGCTAGTCACTGGGGCATCAGGCCCTTATCGAAAAATAATTAATGTAAATTAAATTTTCGAAATTAGTTGAATCAAATTTTCAGACTTTTTGAAAAATTTCAGACAATAATCATACCAATTATACTTTACGAAAAAGAAAAGCACGGCCTCATTTTATAAAAGCACAATGCACAAATCAATAAAACCCTAAATAATTCGTACTATAATAAATATAAGAAATACTATAATAAATAATTTGTATTATGCACAAATTTATAAACCATTATACACATTATATACTATAAATAATTATGAATAATTTGCATTATACACAAATTTATACAACCACAACACAAATTTTCCTTACACAAAACAGCTGCTTTTTAAATCAATCCAAATTGAAACTAAATTTGTTCAATTCTACCCTCACTAACTTTTTTTTCCTTTTCCAACACAGGTCATTTTACTCCATAGGGGGAAAAAAAGACAAAGCAAAAAAAAAAAGAAAATCGTCCCAGACGAAGAAGAAGAAGAGAAATTAAAAAGGCGTCCGGGCAGAGAGAAGAAAGAAAAGTTCGGGAGCCTACTCAGGAGAAACCAAAACGGGCAGCCCGGATCACTTATCATCCCGGACAATAACACGCTCGGTGGACCGCGTCCGAACGATTCTCCTTCAAAACAAGCAGAGAGGAAGAGAAAAAAAGAAAAATCCCTACACATAGGGAAAGATCCGTGCTGTTGGTAGCAGGAAGACCAAAAAAGAAGAGAGGGGCACGAAATGGATCCATGTCTTCATGTAATATTCAGCGAGACCTGTTGTGAGGCCGCTTCTCGGGCCGGTCACGTGCGGACAGCAATTACCTAAGTGGTCAGCGGCCAATCAATTTACATCGGCCCGGAGTGTTTTCCGCAAGATTGCTGGCCAGTCATTAGGGAGAAGAACTGCATGACTGATCGGATTAACCACCGAGGAGAATGGAAAGATTTCTCCGCGTTCCTGTATTACGGTGTGCAGAAAATTGCTCAATCGCAATTTTCGTGCATACTAACACGTTTTTCTTAATATGTTCCAAGTTTTTGTTTAGGAATATTCTTTATTTATTTACAATGCTGGAATAAAAAAATATCTATATACTTCCATATATGTTATATGAATTCGTAGTAATTTCTTAGTATTGTCCCAGGTATCATAATTTCTGAATCTTCAGCAATTTTTGAGGTGATAAATTTGCAAAACATTATTTTAAACAGTACATTGTACAAGTTAAAACTCTAGAACTTAAATAGTCATCTAGACGCCATATCATTATTAAAGATCATTTAACCACATACACAAATTTTTCGTTTTTTAAAAATATGTATATGGAAAACACACTTATGTATTTTTCACTTTTTAAACGCACACAAAAAAACATTTTCATTTTTAAAAATACAATCGCACACACAAAAACATTTTCATTTTTTAAAAAGACAATTTTTTTCATTTTTTAAAAGACAATGGCACACAAAAAAACCATTTTCATTTTTTAAAAAAAATACAATCAAGCACACATAAAAAAAACATTTTCATTTTTTAAAAATATAATCATTTTCATTTTTAATAATATCAAACACACACAAAAAACATTTTATTAATTTTTTAAAAATACAATCAAGCACACACAAAAATCATTTTAAATTTTTAAAAAGTACAATCAAGCACACAAAAAAACATTTTAGTTCTTTTAAAAATACATTCACACACACAAAAACTACATATATTTTCATTTTTTAAAATACATTCAAACATTTAAAATATTAACCAAAATATATTTTCATTTATAAAAATACACACGCAAATACATTGACATATCGAAATACACACTTTTATTTTTAAAAATACATTCACACAGGCAAAAATACATTTTCATTTTTTTTAAAAATACATTCATGCAAAAATATATTTTCATTTCTTTAAAAAATACATTCAAGCAAAAATATATTTTCATTTCTTTAAAAAATACATTCAAGCAAAAATATATTTTCCTTTTTTTTTTTTAAATACATTCCCACACAAATACATTTCTTATATAAAATTACATTAATTCAAATAAAATTACATTTCCTTTTAAAAAATACATTAATTACAATAAATATTAAATTCAGAAAGCTCATGTTAAAAAAATAAATAATCCAAAAAAATATATATCATAGAATAAATACTTTCTTAAAATTGAAAAGCACAAATTTAATCTTTAGCTTTAACACAAATCAAATTAAATTTATTATTTAGTAATACATGTTTCACTTTTTTAATCCCAAAACCAATATAAAGAAAAAAATAGTTATTAACTTAATTTAACGACCTCCATTTACTCTTCACAGAATACATATTTTTTTATTTCATTATTATCGAACTTCACTTCCTCATAATGGAGAAATGGAATTGAATTCGTAAAATAAATTAATTTTTGAAAGACTTACGTCACTGCTACGATTGGATTTAATTCGATAGTATTCAATAAAGCGCGAACCGATGTAAAGCGTAAAACCAGCAAGCAAAAAGAAGAAAAAAAATCGGATGCAGATCATTATGGACGAAGAATTTAAACATTTTCTAATAAACTAAATATTAAATTAGAGAACATTTCGTTATAGAGGGAACTGAAAATCCCTAAAATTCCTCAATTTTACTGCCATATATTCAATTATTTTTCAAAATACATTTTCTATTTCACGCATACAAACACGTATATTTTCCTTTTAAGAAAACACTTTCAAACATTCAAAATACATGCAAATATACATTTTAAAAACTATATTCAATCATTCAAAATATATTCAAATATTCCTTTAAAAAAAAAGATTTTCATATTTTTAAAAATACATTTTCATATTGTAAAAATGCATTCGTCCACATAAAAATACGTTTTCATATTTTTAAAAATACTTTTTCCTATTTTTAAAAATACATTTTCATATTTTAAAAAAAAATACATTTTCATATTTTTAAAAATACTTTTTCATATTTAAAAAAAAATTTTCATATTTTTAAAAAATACATTTTCATATTTTTAAAAATACATTTTCATATTTTTAAAAATACATTTTCATATTTTTAAAAATACATTTTCATATTGTAAAAAATATATTCGCCTACATAAAAATACATTTTATATTTTTAAAAAAATACATTCGCCTACATAAAAATACATTTTCATATTTTTAAAAATACACTCACAAACACGCGCACACACACAAAAAAAAAAATTCATTTCTTTAAAAACATACATTCACACACACAAAAATACATTTTCCTTCTATAAAAAAAGACATTCACACACACACACATACAAAAATACATTTTTACTCTTTAAAAATACATTCACACATACAAAAATACATTCGTTCCCACAAAAATTCATTTTCGTTTTTAAAAAGATACATTCCCTGCACTAATACACACACATACATTCACACATACAAAAATACATTTTTAATTTTTTTTTTTTAAAAAATGCCTTCACACACACAAAAATACATTTTCATTTAAAAAAAAAAAAATGCATTCACACATAGAAATGCATTTTCATTTTATGAAAGATACATTCACATTCACAAATATATACATTTTCCCCAAAATTACAAGGATTTGTGTTAATTAATACAAGTTTTAGTTAAAAACTTAGGAAAATTAATTAATTTAAGAAAATAAGAGCAAATGAAGTGATCTGGTGTTAACACTTCTAAGTTTTGCATAATTAAAAACATTGTCTTTGCTAATTTTTACAGTTCATTTAAAAAATTCATGGTGAAAAGTTTGCAGTAAAAGTTAAAATCAAATTTTTTTAAAAATTTTCTAAATATAATAATAATAATAATAACAATATTAATCTTACCTCAGAAATATTCAAAATATAGTTAACTATAATAACCATCTGAGCCTATTTTTATATGATTTTTTTTTTTGTACAAATTTGGAATCAAGTTATTTTAATTTACTTTCATCAATCTAAAATCTATATTAGGAAAAATCTCTAGTTGAGGAAAATTCTAAGAAATCATTTCTCGTTTTAATTAAGAAAATTCCAAATTATGATTTTCAGTTTTTAAAAAAAAAAACGGATATAAAATTAACTATAAAAATATTATTTGTAATCAACTAAGAAACAGGTATAATTATATCTACACATATCTATTATTTAAAAAAAACAAAACAGGAGACTTTTGCTTACGTATTCAAATATTTGTCTTGTGAAAATTTTATCAAAGGAATTTTTCTTTTATTTATCCATCTCCATCGTAACATTTATTACGAAGAAAAATCTAATAACTACATGGAGACCGGAGAATTGTCTAATCAAATTTAGTACCTAGCTTATTCAATTAAAAAATTATTTCTCCGTTCTTTTAAAAATTCAATATTCTACTTTTTCTGTTCTTAATGCACAGAATTAAGTTTTCAAATATTCTCTTTCTAGATAATTTGCATATATCTCAAATAGTTATTGATAACAAGTAAATTCCTATCAAAAAATGTAATAGTTTTAGATGAATATATTAGATAACAAAAATATATGAATGCTTACTAAAGGAAACAATTAAATAAATGCGTTTTTTTTTTTTTATTGTAAATGTGTTTTGTTTAAACTAAAGTTGTTGTTTCCAATAATCACTAAATGCATAATTTTACAAAACATCTATTGTAGAGAAATCTTTTAACAGTAGCAATTCATGAGTAAAAATGAGTAATTCATTCAAGTAATAATGATTCATGCTAGCATGCTAGAAGGTTGAAGTTCAAATCCGTTGGTTTTGTTTGTCGCTCTACGGTCATCTTGTGCACACGAGAGCTAAACAGATCTGGACCAACATTTTAAAGTGAATTCTTAACCACTACAAACATCCATGATACCGCACGTGTGCAAAGCGTCTCGTATCAATAATCGAGCTGTTTCAGTGGAAGCGTTTCGAATTTTCAAGTACGACACGCTAATGCGTGCTGTGAAATAACCCCTAAAAGTCTTCCTCTAATGTCCAAGAGTAATTCATAGTAAACATAAGAGAAACCTCCAATCAATTTTAAACGAAAAAATCATCTTTGTGGCTCAGTTATAACGAGTGCAACTTGTATGCAAGAAGACAGGTTTGAATCTGCTAGTGAGATGCGTTGCAATCCATGCCTCAAAAACAAGGAAATTTAATGGTCGTCGTGAAAAACGTGTATAGGCATATCACATTGACACTTGGGCTATCTAGTGAGTTTTCTCATTTTTCTCTGAACACTCAAATATGGGACAATTGCTTCTACAAGAAATCAATGCTTATTCTTCATGGCTCTTCAGCAAGTAGTTGATGGCATAAGTAAGAGTAAACATCTACAAATAAGAACATCATACATAAGAGCACATCACTACAAGAGAACATCATACATCATACATGAAGCTATCAAATGTAAAACAAAAAGAATATTCTTTTCGCTCAACTAGTGGCCCACTGATAGTGAGTGCACATGGTACACAAGAAGACGGGTTCTAATCTGCTGATTTGATGTGCACTAATCATTGTCTCCAAAAATAACAAAGTTCCATTGGCCATCGTGAAAATGTGTATATCAACGTTCGTACTATCTGAGAGTTTACATCTTTTCTCCCGTTCTACAAGTAAATGCAGGACGATTACTTTTATAAGTTATACAAGAAAACAATAATGTCTCTTCACGGCTTGTTAGTAAGAGGTTCATGACATACATGAATAAGAGTATGAATGCATGAGCAAAGGCTGCATACATAAATAACATAGATAAAAGGTGAACTGGTAGGAACTTTTAAATTTTTCTCCTATATGACACTCAAATAAAGAAAAACGACTCTAAAAAACATCCCAGAAGGCATTTTCTATTTTTAGCAAGGACATGCGTGGAATGCATTAGAGGAACACAAGATTCCAACGGTATTCAAATAAGTCTTTTATATAAAAAAAAATTTGTTATCCATACTCAACCACAAACACTTTTAAAACAAATAAACGTATAATGAACAATTTGCAACTTACATCATTCTGTGAAAGTTTAAATGTTTTAAAGGTAAAAAAAAAAAAAACCACACGCAATACACCTGGAACTGCTGCTGAAATTCCCTTAAAAGCATTGCTCTTTTCAAAAATCGATGCATTTCTTTTCCTTTATTTGCGAAGAATTTTTTTTTCCTTTCCATTTTCTTACTCAGCTGAAAAAGGTGTTCAAAATAAACTGAAATTCAAACTCACTGTCCATTGTTCGATGGCATTTTCTCTTCGAAATCGTCACTTTATGCACTTCTAAAAGGATTCCATTCACAGTATCCCAGTAAAATCTCCCGTAAGATTTTCCTCCAAGTCCCCACTTTTCATCAAGTTTATTTTCTTGCCTCGTTGTATTGTATTCAATAGTTTTAAATTACCTTGCAGTTAAGTATACCGTGAAGACTAATTTATTGCATATAATGGCAACCCTCTAAGTGATGGAGGTTTTCCAAATTCCCATAAAACGTCCTGTTCCAATAGGAAGTCTATTTCTTTTCCTGTTCGAACGGATGCGATTGGAGGGTGTAGAAGGGTGGGTTGTTCATTCTATTCTACTCACGTTCCGTGCCGAAAGCAAAATCAAGGATCAAAGCAGAGATACCGACAATGCTTTCGAAGTCACCCGGAGAATGTCTTAAACGCCCCCTCTGCGATGATGGAATGTCGATTGCGACCGACTTTCTCCATTTGTAATTCAGGAAACTCACAGAGTTTATCAAACAATCTTATTTTTTACTCACGAAAATTGAAGGGATTGTGATTTACTATATAATTTCGAAATTTAAATTTGTATGTTTGTATGTCCCAGCGTACCTTAAAAACTATAATATTCAGAAATTCAAAAAATTTTCTCGGAATTTTTAATTTTATTGAGGGCCTGTCTGGCCGAGTAGCTAGCGATCTAGCGTTTGTTGCTACAGGTTTCGGGTTCGAGTCCCGGTAAAACAATAGATGTTTGTAGCGGTTCGAATCCACTTTAAATTGTAGCCTGTTTACCCCTCATGTGCACAAGATGACCGTAGAGCGACAAATCAAACCAATTATTATTTTTTGTTCTAAAAATTTGAGACAATAAATAAATAAATAAATAAAAAGGAAATAAAAGCATATTACATTTTAATTAAATAATTTTTTTTTTTTTACTATTAAATTTTCACACTGCCAGATGCCAACAAGTTATCAAAAAGTAAATAAATCAAGTTATTGTAAAATAATAATAATAAGTTAGAAATGTATATTATTAATCATTAATTTATTTAATGCTATATTAAAAACTGGTAACAGATTCAAGAAGGAAAAAGAAAAATTATTGGGAATTTTTGGATTGTATGCAATAAACACGCGCTCGGATTATGAACCGTGACTGATTACTGTTATATTATCCGACAAAAAATTTATCTTTTATGTTCTTATTTATTATATTTCATTATCTCTTAAAATTTTATATTTTCGGACATTTTTTTCCTTCACATTTGCCTATGTAGACTCCTATCAGTAAGAAAATAACAACGGTCGGCATCGTGAATACCATGAACAACCCACCGACGACGAGATGAGGGAGGACAGTGTTTGCGCGGTGACTTTTAGGGGTAGATGCTACGTATTTGCTTACCTTATAGATTTGGTTTGTCGCTTTAAGGTAATTTCAAGCACACTTTAGGATAATTACTTCGGAAGCTACAGTTTACCGACGCTCAACGGACTACAACCACGCCATCAGTGGATTCAAACCTTAGCCCTTCTGTTTCGCTGTTGCCCCAGTTGCCACTGGGCCAGAGAACTTTAGGCTAAAAATTATAGAAATTTAACTTCACAGAAGAAAAACCAAATACTTCAATAGTTCAATTAGGATAATAATAACCATGGAAAAATAAACCCTATAAGCATATTACACATTTCGCAAATATTCATAACCAGTTGCCATTCGCTTAATGTTATTATTTTTATAACCCATTTTCTTTTAACCATAATTAGGATAAGCTAATCGAGCCCAGATCTCTTAATCAATAGCCATTACCTAAACGAGTCTCATGAGTTCTACATCCTGAACGGAGCACCATATCCTGTGCCCCGAGAAAGGATCCCATTTGCCAACTTGTTGGGGGTAATCACCACAAAAGACTTCCCATCAGCCGCACAGCGATTTCTGGGCTGCCGTCTTTTGTGCGCCAGAGCCCGCGGGTTATGAAATCATGCTAATGAACGATTGTCGGAATGCAGACTCCCATTTTCGATGACAATAATGAGCTCCCTCAGGGCAACCACCGCACAAATGCATCTCGGAAGGCAAGTGGATTAAAATGCTTTCGCACAGAGAATCATTCTTTTACGCTATATAAGTTCAAAATGAGTTTTGTTATCTCTTTGCGTATGGATTTACTAGCAATTAAATCCAGAGATGCAGACTTCAAGTGAAATTTTTAGCAATTCCAAAAACGCAATAGTGCCAACCTATTCAAATGAGCACCAATATTACCATAAAATTCCTTTCAGCAAAGATTCATATTTTGCAACTGTAGCTGTAATTTGTAAATCAAATTCCAGAAATATTTATCAAGATACAATTTAAAAATCATGTACAATAACAGATTACAATATAGATTACAGTACAATACAGATTACAGTAAAATATAGATGTTTACAGATTACAGTACAATATTGATGTTCACAGATTAAAAATCTTGTACAATAGCAAACAACATCATCATCAATGGCGCCACAGCACGTATGGTTGGCTAAAGCCGTCTGCCTACTGGCAGATTTTGAAACAGGAGATCTTTTTACCAGGGCAGGGTTGTCAGGCCTACGCCGAACAACCATTTGAGACTGGTACCTATGGTTTAAAAGGGGCCACTACAAATATCCATGGCAACACCGGGACTCCAATTCGAAACCTGTGGTGCCGAGCGCCAGAGCACTAGCCACTCGGCCATCAGGGGCCCATTCACTGGTCCAAAGACTTTGAGCTAGAGCTAATAATTTCACTGCAGAAAAACCCAAATGCTTCAATTATTCAATGACGATAATAATAACCATTGAAAAACAAACCCTATAAGCACATTATACATTTCGCAAATATTCATAACCAGTTGCCATTCGCTTAATGTTATTATTTTTATAACCCATTTTCTTTTAACCATAATTAGGCTAAGCTAATCGAGCCCAAATCTCTTAATCAATAGCCATTACCTAAACGAGTCTCATAAGTATACATCCTGTATGCCAGAGAAAGGATCCCATTTGGCGACTTGTTGGGGGTAATCACCACAAAAAGACTTCCCATCAGCCGCACAGCGATTTCCGGGCTGCCGTTCCTTTTTGTGCACCAGAGCCCGCGGGTTATGAAACCATGCTAATGAACGATTGTCGAAAATGCGGACTCCATTTTCGATCACAATAATGAGCTCCCTCAGGCAACCACCGCGCAAATGCATCTCGGAAGGCAAGTGGATTAAAATGCTTTCGCACAGAAAATCATTCTTTTAAGTTCAAAATGAGTTTTGTTATCTCTTTGCGTATGGATTTACTAATTCCAAAAACGCAATACTACCAACCCATTCAAATGAGCACCAATATTACCATAAAATTCATTTCAGCAAAGATTCATATTTGCAACTGTAGCTGTAATTTGTAAATGAAACTCCAGAAATATTCATCAAGATACAATTTAGATTAAAAATCATGCACAATAGCAATCAACATTGATTGTTATTGAACGCATGTTACATCATAAAAATTAGCAATCAACATCATCAGTGGCGCAACAACCCCATGGTTGGCTAAGGCCCTTTGAATACTGGCAGATTTCGGGCGAGGTTGGCAGACCTACGTCGAACAGTCATTTGAGACTGGAACCTACTATTTAAACGGATTCCGAACCGCTACAAATATCCATGGCAGCACCGGGACTCCAATCCGAAACCTGTGGTACTGAACGCCATAGTGCTAGCCATTCGGCCATCAGGGCCCATTGCCACTGGACTAAAAGACTTTGGGCTAGAAATGACTTTAAGTTAACTTCACTGCAGAAAAACCAAATGCTTCAATAATTCAATGATGATAATAATAATAACTCTATATGCCCTCCTAATAAACCCTATATGCACATTATACATTTTGTAACTACCCTATAACCAGTAGCCATTTTCATTCAGCAAATTATTATTTTTAAACCCCTTTTCTTTCATCCATAATTAGGCTAAGCTAATTGAGCCCAGATCTCTTAATCAATAGCCATTACCCAAACGAGGCTCATAAGTGTACATCCTGAAAAGTGCACCGTATCCTGTGCGCCGGAGAAAGGATCCCATCTGGCAACTTGTTGGGGGTAATCACCGCAAAAAGACTTCCCATCAGCCGCACAAAGCGATTTCCGGGCCGCCGTTTCTTTTTTTGTGCAACAGAGCCCGCGGGTTATGAAATCATGTTAATGAACGATTGTCGAAATGCAGACTCCATTTTCGATGACAGTAATGAGCTCCCTCAGGGCAACCACCGCGCAATTGCATCAACGAAAACAAGTGGATTAAAAGGTTTTCGCACACAAATTCATTCTTTTATGCAATATGAGTTCAAAATGAATTTTGTTATCTGGATTTACTAGCAATTAAATCCAGATATTTTTAATGAAATTTTTAGCTATATCTCAGGTAATGCCAAAAACGCAATACTGCCAACCAATTCAAAGGAGCAGCAATATTAGCACAAAATTCATTTTAGCAAAGATTCACATTCGCAACTGTAGCTGTAATTTTATCGAATAATGGAGAAATTAAAAAAAATCAAATTCGAGAAATATTCATTAAAAGACAAGTTGGATTAAAAGTCATTCACGATACCAATACATATACTTAATTTATTTATTACCTATAAAATTATGTATATATTGTTTTCGAGAGAGGAGTTTTTCGTTTCCTTGATCAATTTTTTGTCCTTGACTACTTTCAACGCTTCCTATTGTTTAATACTTTTTTTTTAATTTCGTTCACGAACTATTCTTATTGGTTTAATTAAATCTCTTTTTATTAGATTTTATACTTACTATTTATTTTATGAGCTTTTATATAAAATACTCATTTTAATTTATTTATGAGCTTTTTTTATGCATATTTATTTTAATTTATTTTATGAACTTTTTTTAAACATAATATTTATCGAAATTTCTTTGATGAGCTTTTTTAATACATAATATTTATTTTTTAATTTATTTTTTATTTTACCTTTTTTATACATAATATTTATATTAATTTCTTTTTTTACGAGCCAATAAATACAATTAAATAACGCAAAAATATTCTAGAATATCGTCTGGTGAAAGCAAAGACGATTTTATTTCAAAGAGAAAATGAGATTTTTCAACGAAAGAAAATCGTTTGGTATTCTATTTTTTTTTATTTTTTAAATTATTGTTATGCATTTTTGTTATTATACTGAATTCTAAATTTGATGGGTAACCAATATATAGGGATAGCGGATTATTATTATTTTTTATTTAATTTTTATTTATTTTTTTTTAGATTTTTTAATTTTTTTTCTAATCTTTAAGATTGTTATGCATTTTTGTTCTTGAATTGAATTCTAAATTTTATGAGTAGCCTGTATATCGACTCAGAATAATTTGGGTCGATATACAGACTACTCATATGGGTCGACCCATTGTAATTTTTTTTTTTTAATTTTTGAATCTTTAATCAATACATTGCAGACGATTTTATGCATAGATATGAATCGTTCGTTATAAACTCGGTTATAAAATAAAATTAAAAAAAAAAAAATCGATAATTTCTGCATAATGCTGTCCATTATATATTGTAATGAAAATATAACCACTGAAAAATTAATTAAAACAAGTAATATTAAAAAAAAAATTAAGTCAATTTCTTTTTTTTTTCATGCAGAAAGTCCTTTATAAATTATTTTCATTCAATTTTTTAAGTTTATCTGGCGCCATGCATTGGTAGATACATGTAACTTAAATCTAAAAAACCTAAAATTAATTAATTAAATTTAATGAATGAATTAATGTTTGAAAAACTGTGTTAACTTCCAGTGTCATCCCCTACAAGTTAAAAAAAATTATTTGAACTTGAGTGGATCAATAAAAAATATTTTATTAACGATTGAAAGGGAGAGTGTGAGCTAATAGAAGGAATTTAAAAAATAATGCCAGTTGATGCCTTTTTCCAATAAATTCTATATTTTTCTCTAAATATAACTTCACAAATTCATACTTCTTTTTTATATTAAAGAACAAAATGCAATTTTGAAAAAGCAGCAATTTTTGAAGAAAAAAATTGTTATAAGATTTCATTGCATTGCCGAATTTCCAATTTTAGTTATTGATGGCCGATATTAATAAATAAATGTTTTCTTTAACGAGTCAAAACTAATTAAGAAATTTAATTGAAAATAATAACTAATATTACATTAATATTTTAATTCTTATAAATAAGCTTGTAACAAGATTCCTTACATTTTCAAATATTTCCTTATATGCTATTTTACTGGGAGTATCGAAGTTTGTTGGGTTTCCGAATCAAGGATATTGGTATTAATTTGAAACCCGACAAATAAAATCGAACAATAAATTTACGTGTCTTTGTCGGGAATGCGCATAACGAATCATTGTTGTTGGATATCACTGGCCATTGATATGATAATTTCTATGTGAAATGATAATTTAATTGCAATGATTTTTAACTATTGCAAGCGTTTGATGGTAGTGATAGATAGTTTGATAGCGTTCAGCAACAAGAGTTTCTACAAAATGCTTCTTAATTAGTATGACATACTAATTTATTGGTATTACACTTTAAATACATTATTTAGTCTAAAAAGACCCTTATTTAGGCATTTATTTGTTCTCGAAAGAAGATAGAAAGGCACTTACAACAAAGATGCAACTGTGTGCTGGCGCAATGTGGTTACAACCTCCCCCCCCAGTAATGAATTATGGGTAACAGTGAATCTGCTAAATAAATGGTTATAATGGCGAATGACCAAATAACAAGTAATATAAAAAAAAAATATTAAAGTCAATTCCTACTTTTTTTTTCACTCTATTGCAGAAAGTCCTTTATAAATAATTTTCATTCATTTTTTTAAGTTTATCTGGCGCCATCTATTGGTAGATACATGCAACTTAAATCGAAAAAAAAAAAAAAAAAACTAAAATTAATTAATTGAATTTAATTAATGAATTAATATTTGAAAAAAATGTATTAACATCAAGTGTCATCCACTACAAGTTCAAAAACTGTTTTGAACTTGATTGGATGAATAAAGAGCATTTTATGAACGATTGCAAATTTGAACAAGATATATATATAGGGAGAGTGTGAGCTAATAGAAGGAATTGAAAAATGACAGTAGAAAACAAAAACACGCTGAAGATATCTATATTCATAGTGAATAAAGATAAACGTAAAGATAAAACGTATCCCATTTAAATCCATTAAATAACAGTAAAAGCTGCTAACAACACATTGTATTGAAACATTATGTATATTTTACATTACAATACAAATTTTAATTCATATTTTCAGTACATTTTTTCCTACACCAATTCATAACAGAATATTTTGTTTCTCTTGAATAAATTTAATTATAAAAATTTTGCAGACAAATTTTAATATGTAATTAAAAACATACAACATAAGTGCAGGAAACATATCTCATAACAAGTATATTTTTTTAAGTATTCTTTTCTTGGGTATTTTTACATCAAAAGAAAACAAAATAAATATTTTTAATATACAAAAGCAAATATTTTTATAAAAATATAATAGATTAGCAAACACGATGAGTAACGAAGATCATTTATTAGCACCCTATTATCAAAATTTAAAAAAAAACGCCAGATAATATTTTACATTATCTTAAACTTTGATACATAAAATATTTAAATATTCCTAACAATTTTTCTTAATTATGTATATAAAATATAAACAACTTTCCCATTTATTTCCTTTTTGAACATAAAATTTGTGAATTAAGAAAATTAATGTTCATTTTTATGATAAGAAACTCTTAAGATATATTTACGATTTCACCTGACATGAAATAAAATAAATGAAAAAAATCCATTATTTTACATCAATATCATTATGCAAATATAAAATAACGCATAAAAATAAATTAGACGAGATATGGTAAAATATCACAACGTTTTACCTTATCTTAAAAATCACAATATGAAATTTTTATACGATGATAAGTATACTTAGTAAATATTTACTAAATTTTAATACAATTAAAAATATTTATTTTATTCATATTTTAAATAATTTTTTAATCTTAATAGTTATTTTCAACCCTTCAATTTATATTCATTACAGACATAGTATATAGTAAGAAACTATTCTCTTAATACCTTTTTTAATTTTAAATAAATAATGGAGGATTAATTATAGAAATAATATAATTTTCTTCGTCATTTATGAAATTATAAAATTGCACGACATAAATTCGCCATAATATTTTAGATTTAGGAGCCTCAAAAAATAAATGACTTAATTTGCAGCCCAGATTAATAGCTTCTTGTTGAAGGAAAATTATTTACCCATGTTTTGCAATATGTAAAGTTTTGGGAAGGATTCATTAATTTGATAAGATTCGCGATTCATTTTTTTTAAAATAATATTTTCGAAGTGATTCAGCTTCCAAGCACTACACAAAACAATTAATTAATATCTTTAAAAATGCAATAATTACAAAAAATTAAACTGTATTCAGTATCTTCATTATATTTATTCTGAAAAAAAAATAATGAGAGAAGGAATAAAACATACTCTCAAATTATTAACCATGATCATTAATTTTTTATGATATATATTCTTGAAATAATAGTTTCTGGTATAGAAAATAAGTTATTGATAGGTTATTTAAAAGATGTATAAAATAGTTTAGGTTTCATCTAATGGATATTTTTGTATCAAAAAATATTCCTCTAAAAAACAACAATATTTTCTAGATAGTTATTTGATAAGTTAATTGAACATATAAAAAGGAATTTAGGCTTCACCTAATAGAAAAATGAATTATTTGGTAGATTAATTGAACAAACATTTGAACACAATTTTATAATAAATTTTACTTCAAAATATTATAGGCAGTCATTAAAGAGAAAAATTTACTATTCCATTTTTATCCGATAAAACATTAAAGTTATGTAAAATTGTTGAAAATAAAATATGTATTGTGCAATTTTTCTTCGTAAAGCAAAAAATATGACTTCACTTACAGATATATAAAATTGTTACATATAAAATGTTACTGTTACTGTATGTAAAACTGTTACAATACATTGAGACAATAAAAAAAAATATGACTTCATTTAAAGGTATGTAGAATTGTTACATATAAACTAATATAGACTGTTATATATAAACTATATAAACTACTACTGTATAAACTAATATAAACTGTTACAATAAATTATTACATATAAATTAATATAAACTGTTACAATAAATTGTTACATATAAATTAATATACACTGTTACAATAAATTGTTACATATAAACAGTTACGATAAATTATTACATATAAATTAATCTAAACTGTTATGTATAAAGTCTTACATATAAACTGTTACAATAAATTGAGACAATAAAAAAATATGACTCCACTTAAAAGTATGTAAAATTGTTATATATATAATCATATCTATTGTACCATTTTTCTTCGTAAAAAAAAAAAAAAAAAAAAATGACTTCACTTAAAGCGCTCTAATGATACTGTTTCGAAAAGACAAAAAGCCCATTGTTGTAACTGGAAGTAATCATTTCGGTTACATATTTCATATTTAATATCCCCAGTTCTCTAATGCCGGGCTAGATTGGCAGTTGTTTGTGAAAGGCCACTTTGTACTTCATTCTCCGCCAACGGTGTTAATTTATTCAAATGGGCCAAGTAAGAAATCTCCATGCATATTCGGTCCTGCATCGCATTGAAAATGCATTGGCGTCCTTTCCGATACCGAATTTGCATAAATCTCTCGTGCCACCGAAATTGCCTTCCAGGATTTTTCCCAACAACAGAATTTCGAATAAATTATCGGAATCCTAAAATCCCCGATGATATTTCTTTCGCATTTCCCCCAAAGGATTGCGGGTAAAAAAGCACTGCCAGATTGGGAATCGAGCTAAAACAAATATTTGCTGATATTTGGGCATAACATCTGCTTGATTTCGGTTTCGGTTTAGAATCTTAAAAAAGGAGGAATATTCAGAAGTATCGGATAGAAATTTCCAGTTAAAAGTATTTTGTAAAATATTGTATTTATTATTAAAATAGTTTTATAGTAATATTATCGTTTCTGAATATCGGGCACTTTGATCTAAGGTCTTCAGCCACAGAAAAAGCTGAAATTAGCAAGTTCAATGTTACCAAAGTGAACCATAAGCGGTTAAACTGTATACACATTTTGTACACAATTTTTAAACAAACACCACAGTTTCCTGTGTTCATAGCATCCATCTCCTCGAAATCAACGAATCCTCTGATCGAATCCATAATTGGTCTTCAGCCCTGGGTGGGGTCTTCTGGGCCTAGTGTAGGCTTTCCTGCAGCAGAAGGATTAGTAACAACAACAACATAGCTGTGATGCTAATTGTCTGAAATTTTGTGGCAGAAACATTTAATTTATTGATAATCTTTTCGTACAAATCAAAACGAAACAATAAATATCAAATTATTATTATTATTACTAGTTATTGTAGCTGGAAATTTGAATAACTTAATTAATAAATCCCAATAACTCAATTCGCATTGGGGTTTGGACAACATATGTAAATTCACAGCTTATTCAGTCTTTTCCTGACTTTCACTTCAGTAAAGTTTGATTCCACTTTCGCTGTCTAAGCCTTTAATCCAGCACTCTAACACTGTCTAGACAAATGCTGTAGTAGCGAAAGACAGAATAGGCACAACATGTAGTTTATGAGCCACTCTACCGATTCCTGCAACAAGAGACGGTTCAAAGATTTCGAAAACTTCTCTTCCAGCAGGCCTTATCCACCAGGCCAGTCTTCAGTCCTCGTGGTTCTTTGCTAAAGTGGAGCTGCATATTACCCTTAGCCATGGACCAGTGGGATCTTTTGGACCTACTCTAGGCTTTGATGTACCAGTGGGATTAGTAACAACAGCAACATAGCTCTAATTATCTGAAATTTTTGCGACGGAAACGTTTAATTAATCGACAATAAATCAAAACGAAAGCATAAATATCAAATTATTATTATTGCAAGTTATTGTAGCTGGAAATATATTAAGAAATTCCAATAACTTAACAACTCGCATTGGGGTTTGGACAACATATGTAAATTCACGCCTTATTCAGTCTTTTCCCGACTTAAAATTAAGAAAGATTTGATTCTACTTTCGCTGTCTAAGTCTCTTAATCCAGCACTCTAACACTGCCTAAGACAAATGCTGTAGTGGCGAAAGATAGAATAGGCGCAACATGTAGTTTATGAGCCACTCTACCGATTCCTGCAACAAGAGACGGTTCAAAGATTTCGAAAACTTCTCGTCCAGCAGCAGCCTTATCCACCAGGCCAACTTCCCCTGGTATGGCATTTTGACGCATCAAAATGCTTTCACGCGTCTTTCCCGAATCCCTGGTGGTCTCATCGTCGGAAATTCAGATCCGGGATCCTCAAATCCGGCTAACAGCTCTCCGGGGAGGGGGCATCTCCAGGAACAGAGAATTCCTGGTCGGAAAACCTCACGAGGCGCGTGCAAATTAATTCCATTTCCTCGGATGCATCGTTTGCAGTCGCGAGATAATGATGGGAAGCACACCCGGAAAAATGAGGCAATGATGAACGAGCTTCTGGATTTTATGCTTCTTGCTGAATCCCTTTGGCAAGTAATAAAGGGGCTTCATCAAAAGGTTGCGAGAAAGTTTCTCCAAAATCTCTTTCTCTAGAGTGAAAGCATTGTATGGCATTTAGGAAACATTATTTTTGGTTTCAGTATATATCGTAGATTACTCCTGATAGCGAACAAATTAATTACAATTTATTTGTGCTTAATTTATTAATAAAGATAAATGCATTTGTTTATAGTTATGAAGAATGATTATTCTGTATATTTAGAAGACATATTAGTCACAATTAGTTGTAAGGAATCGTCAAAAAAAAATATCCGACTCCTAAATTGAATTTTTATACTGAATCTTTACTACTAACTCCCAATTCTTGATTCTTTATAGTAATTTTATGAACTCTGATCTTTACTAATGGATTTAAAAAATTAGGGAAATACATTTAATGACTTTTATTGAACCCATATCTGTAAAACATTTTTGAATTAAATAAAGTATTTTTTTACAATTTTAATGATGTAGCATATGCAATAACTTGAAATATATGCACTCTAATTTTCTTGCAAAAAAATATATATCCTATAAAAATAACTGAACTAAATTAACAGGTAACAAAAATTATAAAACATCCAAAGATAAGTGAAGGAAAATTGTAGATTTTAATCACAAAGATACTATATTTATAAGGCATTGAATCTTATTAAAAATAAACTAGCTTCGATAAAATCTTCTGTCCTTGTTGAATTTTTATATCTATTATCTACTACTAACTTCTAATTTCTGACTTTTTACCTTAATTTTATGAGCAATGACCTTTACTAATGACTTTAGAAAATTTGGGAAATACATTTAAAGACTTTTTATTGAACCCACCATATCTGTAAAACATTTTTGAATTAATAAAGTATTTTTTTACAATTTTAAAGGTGTAGTATTTGCACTTGAAAGATATCTTTTGTATTCTAAACTATATAATATATATATAAATATCTATATAATATATATAAATATCAACTCTCAATAACAAGTCTGTAACTGACCAGGTTGCAATTAATTCATTTTCGGTAAAGTTCACTTCGGGGAAAATTCATTTGGGGAAACTGTGTCAATTAATAATAAAAACAATGCCATAAAATACATTTTTGATAAAAACACTGCTCACAATAAAAACATTAAAGTTAAACAAATGGTCGATAAATATGTATTCATTGATATGAGTACAAAAACAATTTTATTGTAAAAAGAAAACGGATATTGGAAGAAAATACGAAAGAATACTCCTGTGTTTGTATACACATGAAATTTATTCTTTCATGCATATATAAAAATTCTATTATTTTTTCAGCAAAAAAATGTGTGTCAGAATATTTTTTTTTTTTTCGTGGAAGTTTCACTAGATTCATATTTAAGTTAAGTTTTCACAGAACCTTTTTTTTACATTATGACAGATATTCGGATTAATCGATCTTAGCCTAGTGCTTATTGAAAATACGCGCCTGATGACCAATTGGCTGGCGCTTTGGCTTCTGGTACCATAGGTCCGAATGCTGGCGGTGGCATGGATGTTTGTGAGTGGTTCGGAATCCACGTTAAACTCTAGGTCCAGGTCTGTCCTGGTCTTTTTACCCCAAAGTGTACACAAAATGACCATAAAATGGCAAACCAAGCCAAACTATTGAAAATGCACCAAAATTATGTAATACAAAATCTTTAAAAACTTTAGCTTGTTTTTACAGAACATAGATGTTTTTACGTTATAAAAAGATATTAATTATGGATTAGTCGATCTACAGCTATAGTAAAAAAATTTTAATTATGGATCGCTGTGCATAATGCTTGTTGAAAATACGATATTAGGATTAGTCCAAATTTATGTAATATGAAATCTTTGAAATCTTTAGCAATAAGAAAAATTTATTTGAATGTATGCTACTTTAAACGTCTCAAGACGATTATCAAGGCAAGCTGCATAAAGCACAATTTCCTGGTTGCAAATAGATGGGTTAAGGCAATGCCCTTTTGTGATGAAGATTAATATGCTATTTATATTTAAGCGTGCCACCATGTTGTACGCAGGGCACGTAACGGCGTTTCTATGGAAACGGTGAACTTTGTTAATGAATGTCTTGAGTTCCGCAGCAAAACCTATCATTTTTCAGAAGAATAATTAGACAAATTAACTTTCCTACTTGTGAAGGCTTCGTCTAATTAGGAGTACAGATTTCAAATTGTACTTTGGGATTCTAAGCCAGATTTATTTCTGAAAAAAATTATTCTTTCAGAAAAGAAATATGGTGTAGAATATTTTCTTTGTAGAAGTTTCGCTAGATTCAGATTTAAGATAAGTTTTCATAGAGCATTGATGTTTTTAGATTGTGAAAGATTAGGATTAGTCGCTCTACAGCTAAAGTAACAAATTTTAATTTTATGGCAGTACGAATATTAAACCATAAAAAATAAATAACTATTTATTGCTTATATTTCAGAGATAATTTTCTCCATTTTAATATTGAAATACAGTTTTTAATTACTTTTAAAACAAAAGACCGCTACAGAAAATTGAATTTGGAAACCTCTACAAAATCAATTTAAATTTTTTTTAATTAATCACTCAGTTTACTTGTAAATCAGAAAATATGCAGTTTTATTTTTCTTAATACGAAAATAGTTGTAAATGATTAAACATAGAGTATAGAGACAAATATATATTGAACAGAAAATGGTTCATAAAAATTTCGTACTAAACAAATTTGGAGATGTTTAAAAGTCATGATTAAAAGTATGATTATAATGTCAAATTTTTCTACAGAGATATTTGCTTATTTCGTATGCTTCACTTGCAAGAAATTTTTTAAATTGTCTTCTGTCTGAACCAAAAATGTCATACGAGTCAAATCTCAATATATAAATTTATTAAATTTTTATATCATAAATATAGTTCGAGTAAATGGTAGAACTATTATATTGATTAATTAAAAATTTTGTTATTTATTGTTGTATTTAAAGGAATTTCAATTTAGAACAAAAGGTGAATATGATATCACCGTTAATGGTATCGTTCCACATGGGACACAGACAAAATCAGATATTGTGGAAGAAAGTTTGCCATTGTCTCAGCCAGGATTATCCATTCTCACATGGTACAGTTTTCTGCAGCATGAAAAGCAATCCAGAAGGAACTATGAAGAAATGTTGTTTAAATTGCTGTAATGAAATACCTCTCCGCTTGAAGTTTATTTTATGTACCGCATCGAAGCTTGTGCGATCTACGATCTACCACACGAAAGCTAGTCATTTTCTCGCATGGAAAATAACAAATGTTGTTACAGAGTTCAAATTGTTACGCACGTGAGCTGAACAAGTTTGTGTAATATTTCAATTTGTGACACTGAAGCCATATCTACACTATTACGAACGATGTTTCGGGTTCGAGTCCCAGCGGTGCCATGGGTGTTTGTAGTGGTTCGGAATCCATTTTAAACTGTAGGTCCCGGTCTGGTCAACTTAGCCTAGGTTTAAGTGTGCATAAGATCACCGTATAGCGACAAACAAACCAAACCTGAACTGGTGGCCAAGTGACTAACGCTCTAGCGTTTGGAACCACAGGATTCATGTTCGCAATCTGGCGGTGGCATGGATGTTTGTGAGTGGTTCGAAATCGACGCTAAACTGTAGATCCCGCTCTGATCAGTCTAAATTGTTGACCTTAAAGAGAGAGATTAACGTAAATTCTCACCTCCTCTAGCCCATTATATGAACTTTCACGTCGATGCATTTATCGTACCCTTATCTCGCATACTACAGCATCAATCGGTTTTCAAATAAGTCTTGCTGAGCTCGAAAAACCAACGTGCTAACCAGCAAGACATACAACACCAATTAATTATCACAATCGTAAAAAGAATCGGATATTGTACTGAATCACTTGCAACGACCCGTTACCATGAGATTCTCTTTCGGCGCCACCTCAGCGCAGTCCGTGCGATCGGCAAGGACCACGCAAGAAAAGAAAGTAAACAAACATCGCGGAGGCATTCCTGCGAAACCCTTCCCGGGGAAGTACCAAAAACAAAAGGAACTCGAAAGCAGGAGTATTTTTGGAGCGGAGTACGCGAGCGACCGCCGTAACCCAGTCGTGCTGGCGAGCGACCAAACGCGCTCTTGGCACCACCACTACCAAGGCCGAGTCCATGTGAATGGGAGGGAAGTGCAAGTCTCTTCCGTTCAAGGCCATCAAAAAAAAAAAAAAGCACATGTTCTATGTCCCTCACTGATTAGAACAGGGGGATTCCATCTTGAACCCAACAGATGACCATAATAGATGAATCCAGCTTTTGGGATCGAAGTTTACGACTGTCATGAAATTATAAATACCAGGTACACCGCTAAGATTTAATGTGCCAAATGCTTTACGTTCTGTTTTATTAAATTGACTTATTATAAAAATTTCTATTTAATAGGCAATCATCTTGTAATTTTTTGCAAAAAGGTTACATTTTATTTACAGAATGTTTTTGTATCATATTACCTATTCAGATTAATATCTATTAAAACATTTTTGATAACCATCTATAGTGTCCTTGTAATTTCTAAATAAGAAAAGGAAGAAAAGTTTCAACTTTGTGGATTACAAATTTGTTTTTACCAAACATGTCTGTATAAGATTCACACTTATGATCATAAAATGTTATATTAAGTCTAAGAAAACGAAACAAATGGTTACATATTCTGAGCAAACAGTTGGATAAAGTAATAGGTATAATATAGTAGGTGTATATTACCACCATGTAATCATGTATAGCATACAAAAGTCAATAAAAAGGAATCTTAGATTTAGAAACCAGGTCAATAAAATACAGAATGCCTTACATTGTGAGACATCGTTTTTTAAAATTTATTTATTATAAAAGTTTCTATTTAATACAAAATTATCTTATTATTTTATACAAAAGTTTGCATTTTATTTGTAGAATATTTTTGCATTATATTATTTACTCATATCAATATTTACTAAATCTTTTTTCTAACTATTTATAATGTACTTGTGAAAAAAAAAAAAAAAGAAAAGTAACAACTTCGTTGATTGTAAATTTCTTTACCAAACAAGTTTGTATAAGATTCACACTCGTAATCTTAAAACGTTACATTAAGTCCAAGAAAATAAAAACAAATGGTTACATTCTCTAAATAAGCAGTTGGACAAAGTAATAGATGCATTTTATGGCAAAATAAGTAGACGCTATAGTGGAACAGCGTAATTATGTGGGCAGGGACAGCGCTTAAAAATGAATCCATCAACCATCCACTAAACAGGGACTCTTAAAAAGGAAATCCCTCTCAATTACATCCCTTTAACATAAAAACAAATTAAACTCTGCTCTCGACAATAAAGATTCATTCATATGCTCGTATATCAGGGCTTTAAAAAAGCTTCAACCGTTGTCGCTGGAAGCAGAACAAAAATTGTTTTAATAAAGAAAATGTGAAATTTTTGTGATGCCCTTGTTTCCTTCTTGGAGGACATTAAGAACTGTTGCGAGATTTATTCTTATTATCGTGCGGAATTGCGTGGCGGTTTTTATGGTCGCAAATTTTTACAACTTATGATTTAGCGACGGAAGGGACGTTTATGACAGTGTCGAACGGAGATTAAAAAAGATGGTAGCACAAACAAGATTCAGAAACATAACTCCTGTTTACTGTGTCTGGCTGCCGTAAATTTTTGGGCACAATGCTTAATCGAGCCAGAACGGAAATGGAAAATAGAAGGCACGTGCAAATTAAATTGAATGCAATTAAGAATTTAATGCCACACCAATGTTTAAACGAGAGCCTCCTCTCCATATTCATATTCATATTCAATTTATTTTGAAATATTAACGTGCCGTTTTTTTATAGCTCATATTTTTTTTACCTTTTCATAAAACAGAGTTGCAGAATGTAATAATTGGAATTTTTCAATTAGCGAAGTTTTAAGTTACGACTTCTTGTTGTAATTTTTGGCACATAAATTGTTATGGGATATTGTTTTAGTAAACGCACGGTTTGGTGGAATTCATTGAATGTGAATATCTTTTTTTTTTTTTACATTAACGAAATTAATTTTAAGATTAAAAACATTAATGTTTCGTGAATTATTGATTTCAAATTGTAAAGGCATTTTTATCGAGTAAAAACTATATTTTTAAAAAAGCTTCAATTTGAAAGATAAAAAGATGAAGTAATAATAATAATAATCAGAATTCCACTTCCACTTTTGTTTTATGAATGAAATAAATATTTTTTAATAGCCAGTGAAAATATTTTAAAAACGCTGTCCTTCCTTTATCATGTTTTTTTTTATTTTATTTTACAGGAAGATATTTAAAAATTAGTGTTCCGTTAGGTTAAAATAAGTTGAAAAGAAAATCAAAAAAATTTTTATCATACAGATACAATTATATTCTTACAATAATTTGCATGAAAAAAAGTATTAACAACTGTTGATGGTACCACAGGTTTTCATGTTCGAACCCGGCGGTGCCATGGATATTTGTAGTGGTTCGGAATCCACTTTAAACCATATATCCTGGTCTAATAGGATCATAGAGCGTTATGGGGTATTGTTACCGCGTCCATAGCGTATCTTCAAGCTACACGTGCTCCCTGGATAATACTAAATGAGTAAAACCGATGCAGCCTTTGCATATGTCATAAAAGATTAACTGTCTCTGTATTAGCAGCTGCAATAGAACAACAACTGCAGGTCGATTATCATCAAAATAATATATATATTATAGCAATTTAAATTCAATAATTGAGTTATTTATTATTACACATTACACATTTTTACAATAATTTTTCTAAAATAAGTATTAATAACTGTTGGTCGATTATATATTTATTGAAAATATATTATTGCATATATATTTAGAAAATATATTATTGCATATATATTTAGAAAATATATTATTGCATATATATTTAGAAAATATATTTATTGCAGTTATTTAAATAAATAACTTCTACAATTTTAAATATGCAACAAATATATTATTACAAACAGTTGTTAATACTTATTGGTCGTAGCTATTTAAATTCAATAATTGAGTTATTTATTTATTAGACATCTAAATTATGGCCAATAACTTTCATTTTTATTTATTTATATAATGATACTAATAAATACTATGTAATAAATAATATCATTAATTAAAAAAAAAAAAATATTGAGTGAATTTTATGCAACTCTTTAACATGACGATACTGACGTAATTTTTTAATAATTCTATATTATGAAGCGTCATCAATTATAATTTTTCTGTCTGGTGTCTTCCATATTAATATAAATATAAATTTCATTTATCTTAATTCATTGCACGATTTTAAAAACTTAATGAAAATAAATAAAAATACTTATTTTTTTTTTTAAATCTGAATTTAAATTTTTTTATGGTTTGTATATTTAAATAGAATATTTTTGCATAATAAGAATAAATTATATTGCTGGAATACATAGAAATATTCCCAATAAAATATTTACAAATTATGTTTTTGATTCCAATTCTTCTGTTGTATGCACAGTATTAACAAATAAACTTGAAAATAAGACTTCTGTAAACATTTAAATGTAGTTTTCGTTTATGATATAAATAAACATCAAAGGATTGTTTTTAGTTAAAGAGCAGGTGTTTTTTGGCACAAGGTTCTCAAACCGTTATTTGCTTAATGAATGTTATTTATATAGTCTTTTTTTTTTTAAACAAAAATCGAATAGCATTTTAAAAACCGTTTGGAAAAATATGATTATTTAAAAACGGCTAAAATTTATTATAGTTAAATTTTCTGAAATATTCAGTAAATATAAATTTCAGAAAACAAAAGCTTGCTTATGTTTTATCTAGAGGAAAAAATTGCAAGGAAATTAGTCCCAAATACACATGAATATTAAGAAATAAACAAAATTTACGAATGTTGTTTCTTATTTTAAAAAATTTATTTTTGGAATGACCAAAATAAAATATCGTTGAGTTAGTTTACGGATTAACAGAAAATCTTCAGTTTTTAGGAATCTTCTTTATCTGTTATTACAGATGAATGAAACACGATTTCTTTGTGTAAAAATATGTAACCATGCTTCCCTCCTACACACTGGTAAGAGCACCCTGTGACGTTCAGTAAAAAATGGTCACGAGACTCTCACCCAAATCAAAGAAGTACAGGGCAAGAATGTACTTTTTTTTTGAGAAAAGTTTAGTTTATAGTCTCCCATTCTTTGAAAAGGAAATATATTTTAACGCAACCCTGCGTATTAGTTAGACTGTCAGCAGGAGACGAAGTATATTTGTCGCATCTGCGTGTAGCTGAATATCGGATTTTTTAGGCTTATAAGAAGTGAAAATGAGGTGAATATGTATCTACAAGTATCTTAACAACCACAATTTGAGCCTAGTAACAAAAAAAATATAATTTAAAATAATACTATCTTAATATAATAATAATTACGCAGCAAAAAATCTTATTTACGAACAAAAATTAGAGAAATATTTAAAAGAAGCATTAGTTTAGAAGTATATTATTTACCAAGAAATATTACAAAAAGGACTGAATTATAAATTAGGGATTTATTCAGTTTTCATTTGACATGCATTTCATAATAAACTATTTGTAATTGATGTGAAGGTAATTTCTCGTCATTAAACAATTCGTTTATTATTAAATACATCTTTAAATTGTTTTTGTGGTAATTTTACTTATATTTATTCCTAAAAAATATTTTTCATTTTTATGTATTATCAATAAGATTTGTAGGTGGATATTAATTATTATCTGCACGAAAAATGAAACAAATTGATTGACTCTAATATACCTTTAAAAATCCTTCATTTTTTTAATAATCATTATTATCCCCGTTTTGTAATAGAGAATCAAAAACCACTTTTATTCGTACATAAAACGACGCATTTGCTTACAGTCCTGGGTATATTCTGGGCACTCTTAAAATTAAACGAATCCTGAATATATAATTATCGACATGAGCATTATTCCGAGATATGCTAAGCTGATGTCATTTTGAGGCAACCCACCGTCTAATTAAATAGTATCAACCGACAAGTAATCCAGCTGCAGGCATTATGCATTCGCTATAGCTTACAAAAGCAAGCTTTCAACTAAAAACGACCCGCAGTCTTCTGTAATAAGCAACCAGCAAAGAATAAAGCTATAAATTACTTTTAATCCCGCACAAAGTTAATGCAGGAGGGTTGGTAGTTAAGGAAACCGATATTAAAGGAGCTCTGAAATGGTTCAAAGAAAATATTTATGAAATATTTAAGAAGCGTAGTACGGCAACGATTTATTGCCAGTGATATTCTTTGAAACGATGTGTGTACAACGCGCGCGGTCATAAAATTTTTGCTACAAGAATAAAATATACTTCAGACAGAAAAGCGATAATGGATGGAAAACGTAAAGTTGAATAAATCTCTTTTAAGTTGAATGGTAAAGTTTTGCGTATTCAATGTATTGCTAATAAATTTTATTGCACGCATGCATGAAAAGTAATCACGTATAGTTTCAAATGGCACCTGAAGTTGGTTTAAAGTTATTTTGTAAAATAGTTTTATTTCGCAGAAAACTGCAATTCAAACATGTTTGTTTACAGTACAGAAATATAGAGTGTTATTTTATGTCTCTAATAGTATGTCTGTGTTTGTGTCAATACAGCCACATTTATCCAACCTGTGCCTCTAGTATCTCAACCCCACAACACACAGTTACAATCTGGTTGCCCAACCTGCACACTACATATAATTTGGTCTTGCAACACAATATAATTTAAAACAATAATATATTAATATATGCGAATTTTGCAAAAGTTAGAGAAATATTTAAAAGTTTAGTTTAAAAGTATATTATTTACATGAGAAAATTACATAAAAAAAAAAAAAAAATACCCTGAAGGAATATTAAATTTTCATTTGATATGAATTTCCTAATATAAACTGTTTGTAATTGACATAAAATAGAGATTTCTCATTAATAAACATTTCGTATATTATTAAATTTATCCTTAAATGTGTTTTTTGTTTATTTTGATTTTAAATTATATTTACTGCAAAAAAATTTTTCATTAAATATTTTTAAGTATTACAAGATTTATAGTTGATATTATTATTCATTCCAGTGAATGATAAACAAATTGATTGATTCTAAAATAGCTTTTAAAAATATTTCATTTAGTTAATAATCATCATTATCCTCCCTTTTGTATTAGAGAATAAAAAAAAAAACACTTTTATTCGTACATAAAACGACGCTTTGCTCCTATAGGTATAATCCGGGCACTCTTAAAATTAAACGAATCCTGAATATATAATTATCGACATGACCATTATTCCAGAGATATGCAAAGCTGATGTCATTTTGAGGTAGCCCACCGTCTAATTAAAACAGTATCAACCGACAAGTAATCCAGCTGCAGGCATTATGCATTCACTATTAGCTTACAAAAAAGCAAGCTTTCAACTAAAAACGACCCGCAGTCTTCGTAATAAGCAACCAGCAAAGAATAAAGCTATAAATTACTTTTAATCCTGCGCAAGTTAATGCAGGAGGGTTGGTAGTTAAGGAAAACCGATATTAAAGGAGGGCTGAAATGGTTCCAAGAAAATATTTATGAAATATTTAAGAAGCGTAGAACGGCAACGATTTATTGCCGGTGATATTCTTTGAAACGATGTTTACAACGCGCGCGGCCATAAAATTTTTGCTACAAGAATAAAATATACGCCAGACAGAAAAGCGATAATGGATGGAAAACGTAAAGTTGAATAAATCTCTTTTAAGTTGAATGGTAAAGTTTCATATTCAATGTATTGTTAATAAAATTTATTGCACGCATGCATGCATGAAAAGTAATCACGTATAGTTTCAAATGGCACCTGTAGTTGGTTTAAAGTTATTTTGTAAAATAGTTTTATTTCTCAGAAAACTGTCAATTCAAACATGTTTGTTTACAGTACAGAAATATAGTGTTATTTTATGTCTTTAATTGTATTTCTGTGGTGTTTGTGTCAATAAAGCTGCAATTTATCCAACCTGTGCTTCAAGTATCTCAACACCACAACACCCAGTTACAATCTGGTTGCCCAACCCGCACACTACATATAATTTGCGTCTTGCAACAAAAAATATAATTTAAAACAATAATATATTAATATAATAATAATTATATAGCAAAATCGTTTCGCGAACTAAAATTAGAGAAATATCTAAAAGAAGCATTTGTTTAAAGTATATTATTTACCAAGAAAAATTATTACAAATAAAAAAAATTATGAAGGAATTTATTAAATTTTCATTTGATATGCATTTCCCTAATATAAACTGTTTGCAAATGACATGACAATAGAGATTTCTTTATTAATAAACGTTTCATATGTTATTAAATTTATCCTTCAAAGTGTTTTTTTTATTTGATAATTTAAATCATATTTACTCCCAACTAAAAATTTTTCAGTAAACAAATATTTTAAGTATTGCATATATGATTTGTAGTTGGATATTATTATTCATTCCCAGAATGATAAACAAATTGATTGATTCTAATATACCTTTAAAAATCCTTCATTTAGTTAATAATCATTATTATCCTCCCTTTTGTATTAAAGAATAAAAAAAAAAAACACTTTTATTCGTACATAAAACGACGCTTTACTTATATATTCCTGGTATAATCTGGGCACTCTTGAAATTAAACGAACCCTGAATATATAATTATCGACATGACCATTATTCCAGAGATATGCAAAGCTGATGTCATTTTGAGGTAGCCCACCGTCTAATTAAATAGTATCAACCGACAAGTAATCCAGCTGCAGGCATTATGCATTCGCTGTTAGCTTACAAAAGTAAGCTTTCAACTAAAAACGACCCGCAGGCTGCTGTAATAAGCAACCAGCAAAGAACAAAGCTATAAATTACTTTTTAATCCTGCACAGTTAATGCAGGAGGGCTGGTAGTTAAGGAAAACCGATATTAAAGGAGCGCTGAAATGGTTCAAAGAAAATATTTATGACATATTTAAGAAGCGTAGAACGGCAACGATTTATTGCCAGTGATATTCTTGAGTACAACGCGTGCAGTCATAAAATTTTTGTACAAGAATAAAATATACGTCAGACAGAAAAGCGATACTGGATGGAAAACGTAAAGTTGAATAAATCTCTTTTAGTAGAATGGTAAAGTTTCATATTCAATGTATTGTTAATAAATTATATTGCACGCATGCATGCAAAGTAATTGCATAGTTTAGATTAGAGAATAGTTTTAAATGGAACCTGAAGTTGGTTTTAAGTTATTTTATAAAATATTTTTATTTCACAGAAAACTGTCAATTAAAAAATGTTTGTTTACAGTACAGAAATATATGTTATTTTATGTCTCTAAATGTATGTCTGTGTTGTCTGTGTCAATAAAACTGCGATTTATCCAAAAAGCCTCAAGTATCTTAACCCAACCACACCCAATTACAATGTGGTTGCCCAACCTGCAGACTACATATTTACGCAAGGTAAAAAAAATTAATAATAATATAATAGTAATTACGAAGCATAACCTTATTTGAGAATTAAAGTTAGAGAAATATTTAAGTTTATTTGTAAGAAGTATATTTATTTATTTAATATTTATTTATTACAAATATATTATTTAACAAGAAAAATTACAAAAAAAAAAAAGACTGAAGGGATTTATTAAATTATAATTTGATATACATTTCCTAATATAAACTCTTTGCAATTGACGTGGTAATAAAGAATTTTTATTATCATTTCGCATATTATTAAATACATCTTTAAATATGTTTTTTTATTTGATAATTTAAATTATATTTACTCTTAATTAAAATTTTCTCAGTGAACAATTATTTTTAATTTTTGAATATTGTATATATGATACATGGTTGGCTAATAATTATTTATTCACAGAATGATACTCAAATTGACTGACTCTAATATACCTTTAAAAAATCCTTCATTTTGTTAATAATCATTATTATCCACCCTTTTCTATTAGAGAATCAAAAAGCACTTTTATTCGTACATAAAACGACGCATTTGCTTACAGTCCGGTTATATTCCGGGCACCTTAAAATTAAACTAACCCTGAATATATAATTATCGACATGAGCATTATTCCAGAGATATACAAAGCTGATGTCATTTTGAGGCAACCCACCGTCTAATTAAACAGTATCAACCGACAAGTAATCCAGCTGCTGGCATTATGCATTCGCTATTAGCTTACAAAAGCAAGCTTTCAACTAAAAACGACCCGTAGGCTGCTGTAATAAGCAACCAGCAAAGAATAAAGCTATAAATTACTTTTAATCCTGCACAGTTAATGCAGGAGGGTTGGTAGTTAAGGAAAACCGATATTAAAGGAGCGCTGAAATGGTTCAAAGAAAAATATTTATGAAATATTTAAGAAGCGTAGAACGGCAACGATTTATTGCCAGTGATATTCTTGAGTACAACGCGTGCAGTCATAAAATTTTTGCTACAAGAATAAAATACACGCCAGACAGAAAAGCATAATGGATGGAAAACGTAAAGTTGAATAAATCTCTTTAGTTGAATGGTAAAGTTTCGTATTCAATGTATTGTTAATAAATTTTATTGCACGCATGCATGCAGAATAATTGCATAGTTTAGGTTAGAGTATAGTTTTAAATGGCACCTGAAGTTGGTTTTGAGTTATTTTGTAAAAATGTTTTTATTTTACAGAAAATTGCCAATTCAATAATGCTTGTTTACAGTTTAGAACAGAGGTGGCCAACCCGCTGTCCGCAACTTGCATATTTTTCCGGCCCGTATGATTTATCACACTTTTACAAAATATATTTTTTTATATGGCCAAAGTAGTAAAAACACAATGTATTTTAATACATTATGTGTGCATCCCTATATTTAAAAATTAACTGTAGAAATAATCAGAAAATGTAAAATAATCTTTGATTTTAAAATAATATTCTTGCAAATATATGACAAATATTAAATGTTTTATATATGTTTACAGTTATGAGTTCGCAAAATAATTAAATTATATTCTGCGCAACTTGGAACATCTAATATAACAAGTTCTATGTTTCACTTTGAGTGACGCAGTGACCAACCCTAGATACGCACAGTTGATTGTTGATAGCAGAGCAAACCAAATTCTCAGTTGAAGTTGTTAGCGCTACACCTGCGAATTTTTTTTTCTTTTTTCGCAAAAATAAAATTGATCAAACGCGCTCAAACATAATGGACGCTAATCTGCAACACCCATTACGATGTGCAAATACCCAAATTGAGATCGATTTGCAAAAGCTGAGTGAAAGAATAGAGAAACAAAATCGCACTAGTAAAATAAATATTTTTTGATATTTTAATTTTTTTATTTCGTTTATTTTTATATATTTCTTAGCAATGTGCGTTTAGTATCATTATTATTATATTGTGTATGACTACATGTAAGAATAATAGTAAACACAAAAATAATAACTCATTATATTTCAATTTTTCACTGCAAAAAAAAAAAAAATGTCTATAGTGGATCTAAATGTGATATGGCGATATATAGTTTTATATAATTTTATGGCGATATATAATTTTATATGCGTCGCTCGGAGTTAGGATGCATTTCCAAAATGGATGCAAGATCATTCGGGTTGGCCACCCTGATATAAAGGATATTTACACTAACAATAATGCTTTTGTTATCTGTAGTTAATAAGTTACATGCGTGTGTTTTTAATAAGTTATAAGTTTTAACACTTCAAAAAGAACAATTTCATTTGCCTTTCTACATGAAACATATTGTACAATAAATAAATCATATTTTTACAATTTTAATCCGAAACAATTTATTAGCTACGTTTATCAATTCTTAGAAGCATTTGCTAAATTAATGCTTTGGAAACTTAATACGACAAACTGTTGCCACCTTTAAATGTGAAACATATTTATGATGCATTTTAACACAGAATTATTTCGTGTGCATTTTCCCACATGGTTTTAAAGGAACATAGCAAGAATTCTATTTGGTTAAAATTGCATTTTACATCAAATTATACACAACATCATCTTTGAAAACAATGGAATTAATTCGCTTGTAATTCGAATAATAAATAAATCCGAACTTTATGAAAACCTATAAGTTGTTTCAGAATAATTTTCAATGAAAATTTAAATAAACGCAACGACTTTGTCGATGATTGTATGGTTTGCTGATTTTAATTTTCTGTTTGTTTACTAATCCGGCACATTATTTTGAATGTATTACAATACATGAAACTCATTAAAACAGCTCATTTAAAACATACCGCAAGTCATGGTAAAAAAATAAATAAATGCATTACTGCATATGCTAATGATTTCTAAATAAATATTTAAAAGCAAACACAGAATTCATTAGCAATGAAAACATTCATTTTTTTTTTAACATCGTGCCCAGAAATTTAAAACTAATAATATAGGAAATGAAATTGAAAGAATTTCGACGTTTCTATTATTGAAATACAAATAAAAACGAAGCGTGATGATGTATTTCACTTATTTTATCTGTTTAAATTAAAAGGAAATGGACGTCATATGTTATTGAAAAGAACTTCGAAACAAGCTATGATGTATTCAGATAATTTTTTTTGTCGATCTCTAAAATTGAAGGCTCTTTTCTTATAAAATCTTATTGTTGGAAAAGAAGTAAGATGAATACCTCTTGTTAAAATTTCCATTAAAAAATTAAATTTAACTCTCAACTCCATTTCGGGGATTTTTTTAATCTTTAATTTCTTTCTAATGGAGTTTGTCGTTCGTTTTAATGACGAATAATGTGTGTACTCAGCTTTAAGAGAAAATTCTTTTAAACTGCTACTTCAGCAACTAATCGGCGATTGAAAGCTTTGAATTATTAATTGAATAAAATCAACGAAAATTGAATAAGTTTAATAGATTAAAATAATTTTCTTTATTTAATGGAGAAGCTTACTTATTTTCCAAAACTCCCAACTATGTAGAATAGAAAACGTATGGTTTAAAATTGCTGACAATTTTTAACTCCTAGTTAATTTATTGCAGATGATTTATTCCATGAAAAATCAATGCAAAGAAGAAACAATTTATCATTTGCTAAAGGAATTTTTTTTATTTTTTATTTAAGCTTGTTTAAAATTGCGTATTATAATATGATTTATTGAATAAAATTAATGCACTTTTTAATTAAATTACAATTCAAGATTTGATTATGATGTTTTGTGTTGGAAAAAAAAAAAAGAAACTATGTTTCAAAAACAAGAAAATATTAATTAAATAAAATTAGTAGCATTATTCCAAAAACAGCAATTATCGTTGAATATTACAGATAATTAAATAAAATTTTATTACTTTTTTACAAGGAACAAATTATTTTCTGATTCAAATAACCTTTAAACGGCGTAGAATCTTAAGAATCATTAACCTTAACGAAAAAAAGTAAATTATTATTCGTAATTAAAAACATTTTTGGCAAATTTATTGAATAAAAGAATTGATATAGAAATTCATGTATATTATTATTTTAATTCATGTTTATATAATTAGATTCAGCAATAGCAAAGCATTGTATTTTCACTTATTTATATATGTATTTGCTTAATTTATTTAAATATAATCACTAAGTAATTCTAATATTTCTAATAAATGCAGTGATAGTCACTTACGAAGCAGCTTTTAGTTATGCATTATATTATAATAACGTAAGACACAAAGTAATTAATTAAATATTTGAAATTGCACATTATGTATTTATTTATTCGAAAACTTTCCACAAACAAATTGCACAATTCTGATATTAAAAAAATATGAAATTCAAATAAAATGTTTCAAAACTTTTGGCCACCAGTTTTTTAACGTTAACTTATACAAATATTTTCAGAAAATGACATCAAATATGGCAGTAATTAGGAGGATTAATTCAAATTTTATAAAGAATTTCTGCTTTGTAAAAGATGACCGAGGTTTCAACAAAAGCATTTCCAATTGCAAATTTAATAATTAAATTGAATATTAAATAGCATTGTCTTTGGGTATTTAATTCCACTAATTCACTATTATATAGCTGCTTGAATTACGCGAAACAAATGAAGTTTTTATGTATATAATATTTATGTTTACATTGACCTCTCATAACACAATATCTAAAGGATATTGGCATACTTGCAACAATATTCAATACAAAAAATACATCTGTTTGTTGCCTATAGTAAGTTTTTAAATAAATTATGTTAATCCTATAAAACGAACAATTTCAATTACCTTTCTTTATGAAAAATATTGGCAAAAAAATATCATATGCTTAGTTGTTTTTTTAAAGTTGCATATAATATTTGTGTCTTCAATGTCTTCTCATAAAACAATATCTAAAAGGAATATTTGCATATTTGCAACAAACAATACATGCTTTTGTTGCCTGTAGTAGGTTTTTAAATAAATTATGTTAACACTTTCGGAGCGAACAATTATAATTGCATGTCTGTATAAACACATTGACCAATAACAAAATCATATGCTTAAAATTTGATTCGTAACGACTTATTAACTCTGTTTATCAATTCTTAGAAACATCTATTATATTTATGATTTGCAATCTAAATCACTACGACAGACAAACTGTTTCCACCTTCAAATGTGAAACACATTTATGATGCATTTTATCACCGAATTATTCTGCTTGCATTTTCCCACATGGCTTTATAGACACATAGCAAGAATTCTATTTTGCTAAAATTGCATTTTACATCAAATTATGCACAACATCGTCTTTGAAAACAATGGAATTAATTTGTTTGTATTTCGAATATGACATAAATGAAAACTTCATAAAATCTATTAGTTGTTTCAGAATAATTTTGAATGAAAATTTAAATAAACGCAACGACTTTTTCGATGATTGTATGGTTTGCTGATTTTAATTTTCTGTTTGTTTACTAATCCAGTACATTATTTTGAATGTATTACAATACATGAAACTCATTAAAACAGCTCATTTAAAACCATACTTTGACTCATGGTAAAAAAAAAATAAATAATGCATTTCTACATATGCTAATGATTTCTAAATAAATATTTAAAAGCAAACACAGAATTCATTAGCAATGAAAACATTCATTTTTCAACATCGTGCCCAGAAATTTAAAACTAATAATATCGGAAATGAAATTGAAAGAATTTCGACGTTTCTATTATTGAAATACAAATAAAAACGAAGCATGATGATGTATTTCACTTATTTTATCTGTTTAAATTAAAAGGAAATGGATGTCATATGTTATTGAAAAAACTTCGAAACAAGCTATGATGTATTCAGATAATTTTTTTGTCGATCTCTAAAATTAAAGGCTCTTTTCTTATAAAACCTTATTGTTGGAAAAGAAGTAAGATGGATATCTCTTGTTTAAATTTCCATTTAAAAATTAAATTTAACTCTTAGCTCAATTTCGGGGATTTTTTTAATCTTTAATTTCTTTCTAATGGAGTTTGTCGTTCCTTTTAATGACGAATAATGTGTGTACTCAGCTTTAAGAGAAAATTCTTTTAAACTCTAAATTGCAACTTCAGCAACTAAACGGCGATTGAAAGCTTTGAATTATTAATTGAATTATATCGACGAAAATTGAATAAGTTTAATAGATTAAAATAATTTTCTTTATTTAATGGAGAAACTTACTTATTTTCCAAAACTCCCAACTATGTTTTATATAGAATAGAAAACGTACCTTTTAAAATTGCTGACAATTTGTAACTCCTAGATGATTTATTCTTTGAAAAATCAATGCAAAGAAGAAATAATTTATCATTTCCTAACGGAATTTCTTTTCTTTTTATTGTTTAAAATTGCTATTATAATATGTTTTATTGAATAAAATTAATGCACTTTTAATTAGTAATTCTATTATGATGGTTTGCATTGGGAATATGTTTCGAAGTCAAAAAATATTAACTGAATAAAATTAGCAACATAATTCCAAAACACTAATTATGATTAAATATTACGTATAATTAAATAAAACTTTATTGCTTTTTTGCACAAGAAAACAATTATCTACTTTGATTCAAGTTAATCTTTAAATGGCATATAAATATTAAGAAAAAAGCATTTTGCCAAAGCAAAGAGTAATTAAAATATTACATCTTTGCAAATTCTTTTGATATAGGTTGATTTTTTTATCTTTTATGATTATTTCAATGTTGCACGATCTTTAATATAAAGATTGATTATGTTTTTTAAAACAAAGAGATTTTAGATTTAAAATCCGTTTTTTTAAATTCACTTAGACAGAAAATTAATGAGTAGCATAATTCGTTAAAATTTATTTTTATGTTTTCAACTTTTTAAGCATCTTGTTTCAATAATTTAATATCTTTACTTCAAATAAGTATTAGTCTTTAAACAAAGAATTATTACTATTGTTTTTTTTAACAAAGCATTATTTCCATCGTTTTTAAACAAAGCATTATTATCACTGTTTTTAAACAAATCATTATTACCATTGTTTTTTTTAAACAAAGCATTATCACCATTGTTATTTTAAACTAAGCATTATTTCCATTGTTTTAGACAAATCTTTATTACTATAGTTTTTAGACAAATCAGTATTACTATTGTTTTTTAGATAAAAAGCATTATTACCATCGTTTTTTAAATAAAGCATCATTTTCATTGCTTTTTAAAAATCAAAGCATTATTACATCATTGTTTTTTAAATAAAAAATTATTACTATTGTTTTTTAAACAAATAATTATTCTCGTTTTAAACAAATTTTTTTAAACAAATCATTATTACTATTGTTTTTTTAGATAAAGCATCATTTCTAATATCGTTTTTATATAAAGCATCATTTCATTATTTTTTAAAACAAAACATTATTAACATTATTTTTAAATAAATCATCATTTCTATTGGTTTTTATATAAAACCATTTCTATTGTTTTTTAAAAAAGCATCATTACCATTGTTTTTATAAAAGCATCATTTCTATTGGTTTTTATATAAATCATATATAATCATTTCTATTGGTTTTTATATAAATCATCATTTCTATTGTTTTTATATAAAACATCATTTCTATTGGTTTTTAGATAAATCATTATTTCCATTGGTTTAAGTCAAAGTATTATTACCAGTGTTTTTCAAACACATCACCATTTTTAAACACATATTACCATTATTTTTTTAAATATAAAACATTATTACCATTGTTTTTAAACAAATCATAATTATCACGGTTTTTAAACAATACATATCATTGTTTTTTAAACAAAGCATTAATATCATCGTTTTTAAACAATGCATTATTATCATTATTTTTTAAAACAAAGCATTATTATCATTATTCTTTAAAACAAAGTATTATTACCATTATTCCTTTAAAACAAGCATTTCATCACTATCTTATAAGATAAGAGCCTCCTAGAAGTAGTCTCTGCACTTAATAAATATAACAGTAGAAAAGATACTTAAACAGTAACTGATTGTGGGAGGGGGTTGTCTCTGCCCCATACAGTCGCAGTGACAGTTAAGTTGACAAGGTGTAACACGGTATTAATACTGCACAGCTGTTGACGTTGTCGCGGAGTATCATTGAAACAGGAAACATGGTAAGAGAAATAGAATGCTGGGAAAGGAATTGACTCTAGTTACTTTGTAAATGTCTTATTAACGATCGGCTTTAATATTACACTATCATATTGTGAGAAGGCCATATTTGTTTTGGCATCTTTTAAATGGAAGACTGCTTCACTTCGTTATGCAGTTCTGGTAATAAATATGACACATATTTATTATACGACTATGTTATTTCGACATCTTAATATTTATACAATATATATAAATGTGTTAACTGTGTTGCCAATATGATTAGGCAATAAAGTCGATATAATAAGGATATACAAATGCCAAAGACTATTTTCTTCAAAAATTAAAAACTTTTATAAAATATTCAATAAGCGAAAAAAAAAAAAATTGAAATCCAGTTTCTGTCATTTTTTTACACATTATAGTAAAAAAACCCATTGAAAATTTTAATAATTCATGCAATGATTTTGTTTAATAATTTATCATGAATTTTATAAGTTTCAGCGTAATATTTTACTACTTTCAATACTATTGGTAACTAATTGATGAAAACGGTCTGATGACCAATTGGCGAGGCTCTGACCTTTGGTACCACAAGTTTCAGAACAGGTTAGAAACCTGGTGGTGGCATGAATGTTTTTTAGTGGTTCGAATCCACGTTAAATTGTAGATCTTGTAGAACCCGTAGGTTCTAGAATTAGCCTAAAATGTGCAAAAAATGACCGTAGAGCGACAAACCATACCGGAAACACCTTGATGAAACGAATATTGTACAAAAAAATGCATATGTAATGAAAAACCAACTATAAAGGATTTTGTTTAAAAATAAATCACTTAAGGGTATTGACAGATAAGGATGGGAAAATATCCAATCAATATTCAATAACTTTCCCTAAATTTTACCTCTCGTTATATTTAGAGCTTGTCATCTTGACAGTTTTGCAACTTTTGGAAATTTGATTTTATAGGGAAATTTTATTCAAAAGATACTGGAACAAGGCTATTTTTGCAGCTCTCAAAAATTTTAAAAATGCAACTGAATGTAAAATTCATTAAAATACACTAAAATTGAATATAAATGTGTTTTTTTTCATAGATTTGAAATAATAGAATAAATTTATTGACATGTAGCTGATTTCAATTCTGTACGTTTCTTTTTGTATTTTCTTATAAAATGGAACATTTTTAGAGGCATCTTTTACATTTCAATCAGATATCATCGGATTAAATGCATTAAAATTTAATTAAAAAATTAGATTAAGAATTAAAAATTACATATAATATTAATATAAAATTTAATTTGTAATATTATTTAGTATTAATATTAAATATTAAATTAGCTTTGGGCTGATTCATATTTTCCCCTCTGATAATGAATTATTTGTTAAGACAAACTCAATACATTAACTCTTGAAGTAATTAATATTTAAAATACTTTTCACGAGATTTTTTAAAAATTAATTCATAATTTGAACATTAAACATTTGTAATTTTCACAAATCAGTTACATAGTTTCGGTAGATCTTTACAAGAAATTTTGAAAACTTATTACCAAAAATCATATTTTAAAAAAACTGAAAATGTTTGAAAAGAAACTTAAAACTTAATTCAGCAAAAAAAAAAAAATTAAAAAAAAAAAAAAATGTAAAAAAACTCTCTGTATAGCTCATCAATTTTTATTATACATACTTAAAGATTCCATCATTTACTTAAGTAGGAAAAAAGGTCATATACTAAAAATAATCTAGCAATATATTTCCAGATGTTGTCCATTATAACTTCTTTATCCATCAATCTTTAAAATTAATAAATGGGGCATCATTATTGCAGCCATAAATCTTTATTCCGTGCAATTGAAAGATAATCATTGGACAATTATTTACGATTCAATAAATGAATAGAATAATGCAGAGAGTGATTTATGAATGTACTCATTTTAAATAGAATCATTAAATCTTTATATTTCCGTTTATCTTTCATGGTAAAAAAAAAAAACTATCCAATTTTCAATCCGTATCCGTATTATCCGAAAAAAGAGATCTCAGAAACAAAAATATTTATATCTGTTAATAATATTTGGCTTATAGATTGACAGCGTAATATCAGTCAATCCGTATCAATAGTCAAATAACTAAATTATATGGCATAATTAATAAATAAGTTAACCGGATTGGCATTTTATCTTCCAAAATGTTTTTTTACAGTTCTGTTTCCCACCCCATTTTAAAGTTGTGCAAAAATAAAATTTTTAAAACAATTTTTTTTTCTCCATAAAATAACGATAATAATAATAAACGAAAATAAAAACACTTGCTTTTTTTATAGTTACAGTAGTTAATAATCATAAATATTTAAATTTATTTGATTTTAAAAATAAATTCATCCAATATGTGTAATTTGAGAAGAATATTATATTTATTTTTAATATATATAATATTTTTTTTAATATTTTAATTAATTTTATTAATATAGTTTTTAATATTAATAATATTATAGTTTTTAACATATAATATTTTTTAATATAATGTTTAATAATAATTTTTTTTTTTATATTTTAATACAATTTTTTAATAATAATTTTTAAAAATATTTTTACGTATATTAATTAATTTTTAATTTTTTTTTAATATCTTATCTTAGTTATCTTAACTTTTTTAATATCACATCTCCAGTCAATTCATTAATACTAAAATCTATTGATATGAAAATCTGATGGTAACAAAACAATAATATTTTTATTTAATAAATAAATAATAAATATTTTATTCTAATTTTCTGCTACGAATTTTTAAACAAAATAAATTCAGAGAAAATTATAGTTTCTAAGTTATACAAAAGCTTACAATTTATACATTTACAGACTTTTACAAAATTGTAGATTTCTTAAAATTCAGCATACGTTACTAACTCCAATGAAATTTAATATTTTAATATATTGAATAGCCATTGTTTGTACATCAAGCAAATTAATCAAATCTAATGAATTTTAATGAGAATATTCCCAGAATAACGAGTTGTATTTATTTCGCGCTGTGCTCTGAAAAGCGATTGCAAAAAAAAAAGTCAAGGGAGAGTGAAGTGCTATTGAGGCATTGTTTTACTCCACTTCGTGTTGTTTAAGTGGGTGTCTCACAAGACGCGGGCCACTTAATAGAAGCTTTTACTCAGAGGGGTGTGGGCGAGGTACTATCGAGAGGCGAGAACAATTGCTGCCGAAAAAAGGAACAAAAAGTAGAGGAGGTGCCAAAGGATTCGCGAGATTGAATGTCTCCCACAAAGTGGTGGATCACATCAGGGCCATCTGCCGGCCAAGTGACTCTTGCGAGACAGCGCTGGCCCATTTTTGCGTTTTGTTGGACAATTCGATAAATTAGCTTCCATTGTGTGCTGCCGTTTGTGCAGCAGAAGATTAGGTTTTTGCTGTTTGGAGCTGAGTGGATGAGGGGGATTCACAGAGATGTCTGAGTAAAGGAGATTGTTTTGCTCTGAGCCACTGATGGTTTTATCAGTCGGTAAAACCGCACTGGAAAGTTGGAGATTTATAAAACTGTTCAGTTGGATGTGCCAGTTTTTGACAGTGTCTAAGAAAAGGAGAAAAAAATTGTTTTAATTTAGTGGTCTTTAAAATGTTATTGTTTATTTATTATTTATAGGTTTAGACATGACTATTAATAGTTTATTTTTACATAAAGGATGATAAGTTGCATTTCGATTGCATTTGATTCGATAAATTAGCTTCCATTGTGTGCTGCCGTTTGTGCAACAGAAAATTAGGTTTTTGCTGTTTGGAGCTGAGTGGATGAGGAGAGGAATCACACAGATGTCTGAGTAAAGGAGATTGTTGCTTTGAGCCCTGGTGGTTTTATCAATCGGTAAAACCACGCTGGAAGCTGAAGATTTATAAAACTGTTCAGTTGGATGTTTGGATACAATTAATGGAAGTTTATGTATTTACACTTGAAGGGTGAAATGTCGTTCTTCAATAAATAATTAATAAATTTGTAAATCAAAGAGAGTAAAATTCTATCCTTCATTGTACTCATTTCCCAGTAATGATCGATGTTTCTGGCTACCATAACCTTGTTTCTGTTTATTTGTTATTTATATATTTAGACATGACTATTAATGGAAGTTTATTTTTACATAAAGGATGATAAGTTGCATTTTGATTGCATTTGATTCGATAAATTAGTTTCCATTGTGTGCTGCCGATTCTGCAACAGAAGATTAGGTTTTTGCTGTTTGGAGCTGAATGAATAAGGATGATTCACAGAGATGTCTGAGTAAAGAAGATTGTTGCTCTGAGCCTTGATGGTTTTATCAGCAGCATTGGAAAGCTGGATATTTATAAAACTTTTCAGTTGGATTTGCCATTTTTTACCAGTATATAAGAAAAGGAGAAAAAAATGAATCTTTTATTGAAACGGTTTTTAAAATGTTACTGTTTGTTATTTATAGGTTTAGATATGACTACTAATGGAAGTTTATTTTTGCATAGTAATAAGTTGATAATTAAGGTGATAAGTTGCATTTCGAGTGCATCTGATAAATTGCGTTCGATTCGATAAATTAACTTCCATTGTGTGCTGTCGTTTGTGCAACAGAAGATTAGGTATTTACTTCTGAGCAGAGTGGATGAGGAGGATTCACAAAGATGTCTGAGTAAAGGAGATTGTTGCTCTGATTTGATGGTTTTATCAGTCGATAAAACCGTACAGATTTATATAACTGTTCAGTTGGATGTGCCATTTTTTGAGAGTCTTTTATTGATGTGGTTTTTAAAATGTTACTGTTTATTTATTATTTATAGGTTTAGATATGCCAATTAATGAAAGTTTGTTTATTTATGCATAAAAGGTGATAAATTGCATTTTGATTGCATTTAATACGATAAGCTTCCATTGCGTGCTGCCATTTGTGCAACAGAAGATAGGTTTGTGCTTCTTTCTTTATTTTAGGTTTTTGCTCTTACTTTAGAGATAAGTGGATAAGGAGGATTCACAGAAATGTCTCAGTAAAGGAGATTGTTGCTCTGAGCCTTGATGGTTTTATTAGTCGGTAAAACCGCACTAGAAAGCTGGAGATTTATAAAACTCTTCTGTTCGATGTGTCATTTTTTTTACCAGTATCTGAGAAAAGGAGAGTTTTTTAATGAAGTGGTTATTAAAATGTTGCTGTTTATTTATTATGTATAAGTTTAGACATGACTATTAATGAAAGTTATTTATTTTTACATAAAGGGTGACAAGTTGCATTTTGATTCATTTTATAAATTGCGTTTGATTCGATAAATTAACTTTCATTGTGTGTTGCCGTTTGCGCAGCAGAAGATTAGGTTTTGATGTTTGAAGCTGAGTGGATGAGGAGGATTCACAGAGATGTCTGAGTAAAGGAGATTGTTGTCCTGAGCCTTGATGGTTTTATCAGTCGGTAAAACCGCACTGGAAGCTGGAGATTTACAAAACTGTTCAGTTAGATACTAGTAAAAAATGGCGCATCCATGAAAAGCAGAAAAGACGAGTCTTTTATTGAAGTGGTTTTTAAAATGTTACTGTTTATTTATTATTTATTTATTTAGATATGACTATTAATGGATGTTTATTTTTACATAAAGGGTGATAGGTTCCATTTTGATTGCATTTGATAAATTACGTTTGATTCGATAAATTAGCTACCATTGTGTGCTGCCGTTTGTGCAACAGAAGATTAGGTTTTTTTTTCTTCTTCTTAGGTTTTTGCGTTTTTCTTTTTTTTTTAGGTTTATGCTCTTACTTTAGAGATGAGTGGATAAGGAGGATTCACAGAAATGTCTCAATGAAGGAGATTGTTGCTCTGAGCCTTGATGGTTTTATCAGTCGGTAAAACCACATTGGAAAGCTGGAGATCTATAAAACTGTTTAGTTGGATGTGCCATTTTATGACAGCGTCTAAGAAAAGGAGAAAATCTGAGTCTTTTTTATTGAAGCGGTTTTTAAAATGTTACTCGTTAGTTATTATTTATATGTTTAGAAATGATCATTAATGGAATTTTGTTTCTTTTTACATAGAGTGATAAGTTGTATTTTGATTAAAAATGTTTAATAAATAATAAATCAAAGAGAATGAAGAAATTATACCGTCTATTGTACGCATTTCCCATCCTAATTATTTCTTAAAATAGTAATCAATGTTTCCGATTACCATAACCTTGTTTTTTTAGGCCAGAAATATGACGAAACTATTTAAACGTTGGACTTTAACAATATATTAATGCAATATTTCTTTTAGTAAAAAGAGAAAATTGTTTTTCTATCTTTAACACACATTGATATATGTTACAAGAAATAATTAATATGTTATATATATCGTTGAAATTCGATGATAGCAGTATATATATTTCTGTACATATGCTACCAATTATTCTAATTAATTTGCTCAAAGGCACGCCTAACGACCTTTGTGAAATTGAACACAAGGATATACACCTGACCACTTTTGTGAAACAAGAATATGCACTTGACCACCTTTGTGAAATTGCACAGAAGAACACTTCAGTAAAAATGAGAAGATGAACTCAATGATGTTTTTGCAAAATTGTATGATGTTCTGTCAAAAGTGTAAGAATTTGCAGGTATTCGAGAAAGAAACTAATTCGAAAATACAAAATAAAAAAATTATTTCTAACTGTTGTCCCATAATATCAAATCTGATCAAATTCTATGATATATTTCTGCGCATATGTTACCAGTTATACTAATTCATTTGCTCAAAGACATAAGGATATACATCTGACCATCATTGTGAAACTGGTCACAAGGATAGGATGACGTTTAGATTTAAGTATACCTTTGTAAAATTGAACACAAGGAAATGCATTCGTTTCCCTTTGTGAAATTGACACATGGATATACACCTGGTACCATTTGTGAAAATGGTTAGATATCAGGAGTGATTTGGATACACATCTGACCACCTTTGAGAAATAAAAGGATATACACCTGACCATCTTTGTGAAATTGCACAAAAGAATTTTCATCTAAACACTTAAGTAAAAATAAACTTAAGTTGAACTCAATAATGAACTCGATGTTTTTGATAAAATTGTATGCTATTCTGTCAAAAATGTAAGAATCCGCATGTAATCGAGAAAGAAACTAGTTCTAAAGTAAAAAAAAATATCATTTGTAACAATTGTAAAATTTATTTTATCATTAATTCAAGAACTGACATCGTTAGTTTCTTCCATATTTACTATAATTCATAAGAACACCAAAAAGAGTTGCCAAACTATCAGGTTCAATTACAATGAACAATTGCCGGAAAATATTCCAAATCCATACCTAGATAAACATTTCAGCAACAGATTTAAAAAGAACATTTTTGTGCTTTAAAAGTTTATTATTCATAATCCATCTTTGGACATACAAAATTTCGAATGACAAGCTACAAATTAATAAAGGACATTAAGTAAATCTTTCACAGGAGAAGAAAAAAATTCTGAAACCCGTCGGTTTGGAGACAAAATTATTTTAGTTTACCATTTAGTGTTCATAAGAGGAAGTGAAAGGGTATATTATTTCCAGAAAACAAGACCCCTTCCATTTACTTATCTAATTACCCTATTCATATTCACGACACTTATGTAATCAGACATCTCCCCCAGGCTCTGCAAGAAATTCGACTACGGTGAAGGCTTGGGTGTAAATTAAAACTAATTAGTGCCCTCATGGCCCTGGGCCTCTATCGATCAGTCCTAAAAGGATTATTGCTCCTAAGAAGATGCCTTCATTTCCGGAAAACGGGGTTCTGCTAGTTTTTCCCTCCCTTACGATAGAGAGACTCGTCGCCCGTTATCAAAGAGGAGCAGAAATATGATACGCGAGATAGATTAGTAAATAGAGGACTCATTTGAGGACCGCGAATAGAGGAAGGAGATTAGAGGCAGCCTCTAGGTTTCGGATGGGAGAACAGAATTTCGATTTGAATGTTCAAAGATGACATATAAACAGTTGATATAACACATATATATTGTCTGAGTATATATATGAAAGAGATCTTAAGTACATCAAGAATCTGTTAACCATTGGTGATGAAACTCGTGGCTATATCATCAATGGTTTACAGATCTTTATGTACTTAAGGTTTTCGTGGATATATCATGTTTTTGTATTTTGTTTAACCTTCTTCAGGGACTATGACTTAACGACAAAAGGACTTAATTTTTTTGTTTTATTACGATTTATTCATTTTATATGGATAAGATTTCAAAAAGCATAAATTGGGTAAACAATAAAAAAACCATGACATCCTCATTTGTGGGCTATAAGCGTTAATAGTAATTTTTAAGTGAAATAATTTCATACAACCACTAAAACTAATTATAACCACATATAACCACTAATTATATAAACATATATTAACCACTAAAACTAATTATATTTAATATATTTAGTATTTTATCAAATATTAAGTTCCAATAATCCAATAAACTGACATTGGAAATAATACTTTACGCTATTTTCATATTTCTAACTGTACACCGTAAGTGCCGTTATCAATGCAGCCAAACCATAAGATTTTTTTGTTGTTGTTGAGAAATTCTGTGGTGAATAATTTGTTATCAATTTTTGTTATTAATGATAGTAATTATTATTGTAAATAACTAAATATCCACATATGTGGCCAAGCAATTAAGAGCTTAAGAATACAAAATTTTGTTTTAGTTCTAAATATAAAAATATCCCAGACTGGTTAAGGAGATATTTTTAAGGTACAATTACATGACTACATTTTGATTATAAAAGTGTAATTTTAAATTTAAAAAAATAAGCTTTATGTTTTTAATTTTTCTAGTAAGAATAAAAGTGTACACCGTAAAAAAGTATGTACAGTATAAATGTATGATTTCAAATGCATGATTTGAACTTTTATAAATGTATGATTTTAACTTTTCTATTTTAATTTTTGAAAATTTTAATTCATATACTGAATTTTCTTTAACAAATGCTCTCTTTCCAAAATATCTCAACTTAAATGCAAAAACGCACACTCACTATTCAAGTATATTTAAACTGTGATAATGTTATAAAAAACTTGTTTGAAAAATTTATATTTTTATACACAAAATAGTTCGAAATTGATTTAACAGTTCACTATTAATCTAACAGAATGAAATGCATTCTTATATTTCATTAAAAGGTACAATTATTTAATGGGTTTTTTTCTACGCACCAAATAAAAGAATATTTTACAATGAAAAAAAAATTGTACATCTGATTATCAATTTTTGAAATATTGAAGAAATACAGATAGATTTAAATGAAATCAAATATCTTTTTAAAATTTAAACCGATTAAGCATAATCAAATAAGCAATAAAACCCAATCAAATATCTTATTAAATATAAAGCGATTATTTGATCCATTTCAATAGAACGCTTTAAGAATAAAATTTAATCTACTAAACGTAACCGGTTTTTTTTTTTTCTTCTTTACACCTGTAGATAAAAAAATTAACGTAAAACATTGAAGTTTTAAAATTTTAGACAAAAGTTTATTATTGTTTACTGTAATTACATATGCTTTTTTTTAATTAATTCGATAAACATCGTCTTAATTATTTTGTAAATTTTTCAGCAATTTAAGCTCAGAAAAAATAATTTTTAAGTCAACAAATAATAAAGTATTAAGTAACTGCTTTGCACGCAGTAAAAAATAATGAATAAAAGTTAAGTTAATGAATAAATGAAGTTAAGGAAGTAAAGCTAGTAAATAAAATTTATTCTATTACAACGTAACCGTATTAGATTTTTCTTAGTTTAAAATTTAAGTCGTAACCGTAACCAGTTTAAAATTTAAGTCGTAACCGTATTAGATTTTTCTTAGTTTAAGTTTTAAAATTTTAGACAAAAGTTTATTATTGTTTATTTTAATTACATTGATTTTTATTTTATTACTTCTTCGCGTGTCTAAAAATATTTGCAACAAAATGTTATTTTGACAAATTTAGATTTATTGGCAAAAACATTAAGCCAAATGTAAGATACTTTTACAACAAAGCATTTACAAAACTCAATACTTCTGTTAATTTTAGAATGACATTTTAATTTATCGTTTTGCACACCATGTATATAATAAGCTTCATAGAACACTGTAATAATTTTATCTGTATAAAACAGGAGTGTCCGCCTGTCAACCCAAATGATCATGCGGGCCACTTTGAAAATGCATCACAACTGCGCGGGCCACATATAAAATTATATATCCCCATATTAGATTTAGACCCACTATAGCCCTTTTTTGGAGTGAAAAAAATTGAAACATTATGAGTTATTATAATTGTGTTTACTATAATTCTTACATGTAGACATAGATAATATAATAATAATGTTGCTATACGCACATTGTAAAGAAATACATAACACTAAAAATAAAATATAAAAAATAAATATAAACGAAATAAAACAAATGAAACAATTAAAATAATATTCCTTTTACTGGTGCGATATTTGTTTCTCCACTCTTTAACTTAGCTTTTGTAAATCGATCTCAATTTCAGTATTTGTACATTATAATTGGTATTAAACCGTTACATTTCAGCGTGATTTGTGTTGGGTCAATTTCATTTAAAAAAAAAAAAACGATTCACAGATGTAAATTGAACCGAAAGTGCTAACAACTTGGACTAAGAGTCTGGTTAGCTGTACTATCAAAAATCAACTGTGCGTATGCAGGGATGGTTACTGCATCACCGAGGTCCCTTAAAGTGAAACATATAGTAGAACATGTTATATTAGATGTTCCAAGTTGCTCGCGCATCATGAGTTCGCAGAATATAATTTAATTTTTCTGCGAACTCATCACTGTAAACTCATCAATAAAACAGGCAATATCCGTCATATACTCGCAAGAATATTATTTTAAAATCAAAGTTAATTTTTTTCTTGTAATTTCGGCAGTAAAGTTTTGAATATATGGATGCACACATAATGTATTTTGGTTTTCACTACTTTGGCCATTATAAAATAAATATATTTTGTAAAAGTGTGTTAAATATCACGGGCCTCAAATATAGTATTTAAGGCGTGCCGCTGGTTGGCCACCAAAGGTATAAAACGTTCCCATCTGCAGTTCAAGGACCCTATTAAAATGTATGTAGTACCTCGTGCATGAGTAATTTTATCAACGCAAAGCATCATAGGTGAAAGAAAACCTCGTTTCATCCCAAATAACGTTAAATTTTCTACGACCTCATTTGTCCCCAACCACTTTCTGCTAAGGGGGAAGTAAAAACAGACGACCTCTAAAACTTCTCTGCCATCTTTATAACGAACACCGTAACATTTCATCACGTAATGTTTTTTATTTGATATTTTCTTTTTTCATAATACGCACATATTTTTATTTCGCCTCCGGCTCTATTTTTCCCTCGCCAAGTCGCTGTGGCGCGACATTTTTGCTCCCGGTGTCACTCATTTGGCGACTGTCAAGCTGCAGGTGGCTCTGAAAGCATATGTGCCAAAACATCCAGAAATCTGTGGTATGAAGGGTGGAATATCATGACAAAACCACCGAGGAATGAAAATTTAGAGAGAAATTTCAATAACACACAGAAATTGCTGGAAAATTACGCTTTCAATTAAACTTCAAATATGCAAAAGGCAGGAAACCTTCCATCTTTCACTTAAGGACACTAGTTATTTCAATTATCAATTTCTCCTTTTTTTGATTATACCTCTTTTATAAAATGGTCAATGTGTGTATTAAATAATATAGAGCAGGGATCGCCAAACTACGGTCAGCCAGTATCATCAATCCGGCCCGCGACGGCGAATAGCTTATTGTTGCTGCAATAAGTAGGATAAAAAAACACAGAATGACAATAACTCGGCTTTATTGACTTGTTAGGTAAAGCTTAATAACAAGCATAATTCGCAGAAAATTTAACTTAAGCATGACAATTAACAAATAATTGAAATGAATCCATTAACATTATAAACTAGTGAACATCCCGCGGTTACTCTCGGTAGTTATGTTGGGGTAAAGAGTATCACATATCGTATGTTTAGAATATATATATATATCCTGAATGGAACATATGATTTTTATCCTGAAAATCGTTCAGGAACGAAAAAGTTAAATTAACGCGAATGAAATCGCACTTGTAAAAAAAACTAATGAGATTGATGTAATTGCAATTTTTCACTGACAATAGTTTGTAGTTGTGGGTCAATTTTACTTGTACCAATTATTAAAAGAGATTTGAAGATGCTCATCAGTTAACTTAGATCTGTAAACATTCTTTGTGTACTTTATTTTGGAGAATGTTTTCTAAAAACAAGTAAATAACAGTACTAAAAACAGAAAACAGCCCACGAACATATTTCTGTAAATTATTAAATTGTTACAGTGGAAGATTCTTATAAAACTCCAACAAAGTTTTGGCCCTTGGTACTTACTGGAGTAATCAGTACGGCCCGAAGGCTGGAAAGTTTGGAGACCCCTGGTATAGAGCAACAAGAAGTTCATGGAATTTTTGTTTTTTTTATGAAATTTTCTGTTTGTTTACAAATGTTCTTTGGGATTACTGCTTTAGTGTAAGATGTCTTTGTGTAAGTTTTCTGATAATTGACCCCCATTTACATTGCCCAAGCATCTGAATGTAAGAAAAGCTTTGATGCCAAATCTTTTTGACAGTCTACAGTTGTATGACGAAATCGTTACGCTAAGACAGACAAATTGAAAATACGTTATATTTACAAATCGAAAAGATTAAAAAGTGAAATAAAAGATTGTGCTGTTCGTTAAAAGACATGCAATACCTTGCATGTCATTGTATTTATGTCCTTTTTAAACTATTTCTTAAACATATTTCCTCTTTATTTTTAAACTATTTTTTAAACATATTCTAAATTTACGGTTGTTTGACTTGTCAGAACAACAAGAGTTGTTATTGTAGTAGATTCTATTCGATAGAACTTATTTTATTCTTAAGTTGAAATTATTTCATACATTTTGGGCATAACGGTTCTTTCCATTTTTCACAAATATAACGAGTTGATCTTGAGCAATTTTTGTCGTGATATTTGGAGAATTTTTGATTCATTTTTTAGGATTAAAGACCTATACCGTCCAGTCTGTTTTCAGGATAAATTTCAGTTCTGCTTTGGAGTTTTTAGATTGTTATTCACATGCACTGCTTGATATAAGTTCGTCTCGTTTTTTGCCATGTTCACCTATTTTTATCGTTGTGGCAGTTATTGGCACTTTAATTTCTAGAAGAGGTTTTTTAAATTTCATTGATTAAAAGGAATCCATGAATAAACTATGGATATATTTAAAAAATAAAAAGGCAATTCTATAGTAAAATTATACTTGCGGTTATATTTAAGTAGATACAGCATCTCGATCGATAACTGTACATACGTGTATGATTGTAACTTTCATATAAAATAAAAAACTAACAGAACATTTATTTTCTAAAATTTCTACAAATCATTAAAATTAAATGCATTTAATATATTTGGTATTATTTTTATCAAATAATAACAATTAGTTCAAATAGTCCTAGAAAATTAACATTCAAAATACTATTTTACACAATTTTCATATTCCTTACTGTACACCGTATATATTGTTACACCGTATACACCGTATATACCGTACACACCATATATACAATTCAACCAAACCATAAGATTTGTGTTTCTCTTTTGAGAGATTCTGTAATGAATAATTTATTATAAAATTTTAATATTCAAAAAAATTAAATATATATTTATTATATTTTTTATTTATCACCAAATATTCTTTTTATGAATGATAGTAATAATAAATATAAAAACATTAATATCAACATATGTGGCCAAGAGATTGGCAAAGCTTGGAAAAATGTAAAGTTAAATATTCGGCAATTTGAAAAAATATATATATATATATACAGCATAGTTATATTTTTATTTTTCCTTAAATATCCTATTCACTTTTATAGCAATAAGTAAAAAGATTCAAAATTAGTTTTTTATTATATGTCCTAAAAGCCGGTCCATAACCAATGACGAAGAGTTTGTTGTACGCTTTCTTTAGTACTGAACCTGCTGAAATGCATATATAGTATATCCAGCGAAATCGGTATTTTCCACTTCCCTGTAAAAATTTCTGCCTTACGCAAGGCTGAGAAATGCCAGAAACCTGCACTACTTCCTTTTTCATCATAAGCGGCTTACTATTCATGGCTTCGGACAGCGCTCGAGTCCCGGAGGAGAGCGCACAAAACTGTCTTCTCTTTTCAGACTTCCCTTGACTCAGCTTTTTGACTGCTGCCTTCCACTCAGCCTTCTTCGGGAATATTGAAGGCTGCTGAAGTTCACATTTTCCCCCTAAGTGCATGCGAGGGAAAAGAAATTTTCCTTTGGAAAAATACCTTTGCGTTGAAGAATTATGCTAACTTAAACATTTTGCTATCTGCGACATATGTATGTGCGGGAATATGTGATTTCTATTTTATTCCCTCTACGATAAGCGGATTCTTCATACTAGTTATGATTTTCCCTATAATATACCCTATGTAGCAATTTATTAACGATTGTGTTGATTGTAATATTACTAATACTACAATAATATTACTAATATTAATTACATTAGCATGGATTAAAATAAACAATATTAAATATCATCCTATGGGGTTTAATCTATTGTATAGTGGTTTCCAAACTTTTGAAGTCGGGGAGCATTTAAAAACCTACAAATAATTGAGGAATTCTACATAAAAATTTCTGCCAAATAAGCATATTGTACCGTTGGCGGCCTGGGGGCCAATTGGCTAGTACTCTAGCCTTTGGTACCACAGGCTTCAGGTTCGAATCCTGGCGGCCTGTTTGGGAGTAGTTTGGAATCCACTTTAAACTGTAGGTCCCGATCTGTATAGTCATCGTGTGCACAAGATAACCGTAGAGCGACAAACCAATCTACCAATGCCAAACAGTTTTTATTCAGATTGTCAACTGCATAGGCTACTAATTACAGAAGACGAGAGTCTCAAAAATTGCAATAGAAATTTTATTTAATATTGAAAATCTCATAGAAGCTAGGGCTCCTAGTACTATTACTAACCTTGAAAGTTTGCCCCTCTTAGTTTCTCGGATACCTTCTTTGGCCATAATTACTGATTGATGTATCTTTATGTGAAGAAAAAAGAAAAAAAAAAAGGAACTAGAAGATTAATTATTTGTAATGAAAGCTATCTTTGAATTTGGAAAATTGACAAGAAAAAGGGTAACTATATTTATTTTTATATTTGGGGATATATTTCTCTGGGATACCACAGGACAGTCTAAAATCTTATAGAAGCAACCAATGCACCTCCTTTGAAAACCATTGCTGTAGTGACTGATTTCATGTTTTGAATGGATTGACAAATTTCTAAATACAATCGAATATTGAAGAAATGTCGACAGAACAATTATTTTATTATTATTATTTTATAACTAGATAATATATTATTTCTAGCTGTATTTTTTTTTTTTTTTTAATTTTAAATTCAGTTTCTTTAAAAAAATGGAAATGAATGCTTTTACCTTTAATGCAAAATTCAGCACAATTGTGTGCCAAAAATGTTGCATACTAAATAGAGTTCAAATCATTTTTAGCAAAACTACTTGGTATGCAATTTTGCATTAAAGAACTCTAGTTTAGTTAGGCACAGAAATGCATAAAAACTGTAAAATGCTTGCAGGTTTTTCCACTTTTACTCCCACGCACTAAACCAAAAATACTTGTAAATTTTCTCATCGATTTGAAAATTAGAACAGTATGGAAACTGGCATGAAAGATATTTTTTCCATTTAATAACCTACAAAACATTTAACAAAAAGAACATAGTTTTTCCATGGTGCAATTTGGATTTAAAAAAAAAAAAAAAAAAAAAAAAAAAAATGAGATGTCAAAATTTTTATCAAATACTCCTTTTCTGTTTTTCATCTAGCATGAGAGACAAAAAAGTTACTGAATAAAATGAAATATTTTTTTTAAATTTGTAGTAATTCAATCAGGAAAAATCGACCGGCGATTCTGATAAAAATACCAAGAAATTTGGTATATGTCAGATTACTATGCAAAAACAAACAAACAAAAAAAAAAAAATATGTGTATGTACATTAATTAAAAAAAAATGTCACTAAATACTTCAAAATATTTATTTATAATTTAAATGTTTAAAAATAAAATTTAAATATACATTTAAATACGTGTTTTGGTTTGGAGTTTGTCACTTTACTGTCATTTTTTATACACACTTTAGGCTAATTAGACCGAGACCTATAGTTTAACGTGGATTCCGAACCATTCACAAACATCCATGCCGCCAGGATTTGAATCTGAAGTCTGTGGTACCAAATGCCAGAACGCTAGCCAAATTAGCCATCAGGGCGAAGCATGTTTTAGGGATAAAAAAGGCCATACAATGAAGAAATAAAACATACTTAGCTTTTATAATTATAATCTTCGAAATTTAATTGTTCTCCTTTAATATCTAATAATATTCCACATTTAAACAAATGCAGAAATTATTTTTCATAAAATATATATATATAACATTTTTATTTCAATCATCAATTTTGGAACCTTTAAAATTGACACGCCAAATTCATAACGAGACCAAGATATCAACGAAATATTTCTTTTTTTTTTCACCTGTACCCGAGCACACAGTAGTTAATGCCAATGAAATATTTTCACTTTGACAAATGACAGGCCGATTTTTAAGCAGAATAGATGGAATCGGTCAGAAAAGTGGAACCGCACCAGGTACATTTTTTTCGAGGGAAGCAGATTTCCGTAACAGATGATGACAGTATTTCGATAGCGTTTTTATATCCGCATCAGATCCATACGAATTCTGATGGATGAATTCGTTCAATCGATTGACGTATTTCTGATTCGTTTCAAAAGAGTTAGTGGCTCAATGTCGTTCAAACTTTTGACTTACACGATAAAGAATACATTAAAGCTCACTATAGGGAGAGGTTCAGATGAAAAGGAAAGGAAATATCATTAAATGGCGCTGAAAATTTACTTTTGATATTTTTTATTCAAAAGGCATTTATTATAAATTGACTTCAATTTTTTTAAAAATCGTATGTGAAATAATTTTAGAAATAAATATAAAGAAGTTATATTATAACAATACTAATTTAAAATCATTCTCCACTAGAAAGATAAATGCATAGGAGAATCAACCATTATCCAGGGTGCACCACGGAAAGTCAGCAATAATTGAACGATTCACATCGGTTCAGTCTCATGAACGGTTCAATTGCATATGAACGATTCACACTCCTCATTCCCCTCTTTGTCAAACCTAAATAAATGCTTTTAGGCTTACAAATTATGTTCATCCAGACTTATAAATTTATGTCCACCCAGACTTACAAATTATGTCCACCCAGACTTACAAATTATGTCCACCCAGACTTACAAATTATGTCCACCCAGACTTACAAATTATGTCCACCAAGACTTACAAATTATGTCCACCAGACTTACAAATTATGTCCACCCAGACTTACAAATTTATGTCCGCCAAATTTACATGATTTATGCTTTTAATATAAAAGCATTCTTTTTCAAACTGCAATTGATTTCTCAATTTTGAACAAAACTTACCCAATTCGAAATTCATTTGTGTTATCTATTCGGCCATTCTGGCCAAGAAAGAATAAATAAATAAATAAATTTTTAATAAATAAATAAATAATTTAAAAAAAAGAATAATACTTTTTACCCTATTTTTACAAAACTTGCAAAAGTCAGCATAAAAAAATTTAAACACATTTGACCATTGAAAATAAATTTGAAATCGACGAAAATACAGTTTAAATATCATACACAGCATGTTAGATTTTACCCAAAATTCATCCATATTTAATTCACTCGTCGCTTACAGAATTTTAAATTAAAATTACTTACTTCGAAATGGCAATCACTAACAAACATTGTAATATATTACAATATTTTGAAGAACGAGATATTACATGTATTTGATGAAATAATTAATTTGATATAGGACTTGAACTCTTTCCTAAATCTCATTAAATGTTACTACAAGAGTAAAAATGTGATTGCCATACAAAGTCTAACCTAAACATCTCTCTTTATATACAAATAGCTATGCAAAATGACCAGACGACGTCTGCAAATGTTTTGTTATTGAGGAATAATTTGGAAACAGATGGATGAATATGTACATTTTCATTTCAGAAACTGTAACCGTAATGAAAGCTGTAACTATGATATTCACCTTAATTACAAATACTCTGAAACTGAAGACTATAATATAAGCTTAACTATATATGAATTATAGTTTAAGAGTATAAACATTTAATAAAGCTTTTATAATGTATCATGCTCAATGTATTTCTAATATATAAAAAATAAATTATTTTCATACGTATAAATATTCGTAAAATACAGTTCTGTAACTATAGGATTTAATTAGAATATTTTGGTAGTTTTCTGTTAACGGGAAGAGAGTTGTAAATTGGCGCCAAATCGCGAATATCTGCTTTATTTCAAAGTGTTACTTTATAGTGAGTTGGGTTTCTATTCTTATTTCTCAGTAGATTCGGCGCCAATATTTATGTTTGGCGACAAATGCCATGCGACAAATGAATTGAAAGGTACCAATATTTACAAACATTCATAAAATTCAGTTCTATATTTATACGATTAAATTAAAATATTTCGGTTTGTTTTTCTGTTAACAGGACGAGAGATGTAAATATGTGCCAAATCCCGAAATATGGAGATAGGCTTTATTTCAGAATTGTGCTACTCTACAAAATGTTGGGTTTCTATTCTTATTTCTCAGTAGATTTGGCGCCAAAACTATATATTAGATTCCAGTTACTATTTGTTTAATATGCATAATTAGCAGAAAATGATTAATTTTAGGTTTTGAGTAATAAAACAACACACTTAAAAATAAACAATTTCACTTGATAAACAATGAATAATTAATAAACAATTATCTTGATTAATGGTGTGATGATATATAATGATTTATTTTCAAATTCACTGGACAATTCAGTATAGAGTTATCAATAAATATTGTGAAAAATTTAATTTCAATAAATTTATAATATTTACTCATTGCATTTAATGAGCATGTTTAATTTAAACAATTTAAACTCGAGATTAGAAATATTCATCAGAAATATAACAAATGTGAAGATTTCAATCCTGAATGATTAGAAATATTGAAAAATAAAAATAATTAATCATATCCAGATTACCAATAAAAATTTAGAATTTAATGCAAAAACAAAACTCAATAACAGCTTAACATTTTTAAAAACAAAAGAAAAAATTTCAATAAATCATATTTCAGGCAATAAATTATGTTCATCCGTTATCGTTCAAAACTAAAAGAAATTGGATTAATTAAAAAAATAAGAAACCATAAAATTCCAAACGATTTTATACACGTGAAAGAAATTAAAAAATAAACCAATAAGAATCGTTGAAAGTGATCAAGGAAACCAAAATGATCAAAACTTAAAAATTCTTTAGCTAAAATGCGTAAAAATTTTAACTTTACACCTAACATTAATTTTGCAATTATCAGAAAACTGACAGCGCACGAGGTGAATTGTAGCTCTACGAAATTATTATAATTTTACAAAATATTATTTTAAATTATTTTATCATTGATAAAATACCAATGATTATTAAAACCCCAAAGGAAATTTTACAATGAAATATTATAATAGTGTTTAATTAACACTTAATTAATATGAATTCTTTCGTGGCTTTAGCTAGATAGAGGCAACATAAGAAACCAATGGCATTGATCAAAGAAGATTGTACTTTTAATTATATTAAAATTTTAAGGTTATAAAAATTATAGGTGAAAACACACAACTTTCACACAATAACAAAAATTGTTTTTGCATTTGATGAGCAAAAATAATTCTCAAATAACTAATATGATAAATTTTTGCATTGAATATATAAGACATAAAATTAATATTACGACAAACAATCAAATGAAATGAGTTTTTTTAATTTTATAAAGTAAAAAATTAAAATTGGACTTTAAAATGTAATATTTCATTATTTTCCATGTCTGGATTCTTTCTGTTCCACTTACACTATATATATATATTTTTAAAAAATTAACAAAAAATCGTAAGAAAAATAAAAAGAAAAGAAAAAAAACTTTTGAGCATTCTCGCTTGATAAAAAATTCTTTTATTTAAATTTTTTATGGACTAATAAAAATTTAAATAAAAAATTGTTAACGCAACAAATTAAAAACGCTTTAAAAGAATGATAGCAAAAATTTTCAATTGAATCAATGAATGACAAAATTGTCAATGAATGACAAAATTGTCAATCAATGAATAACAAAATTGCCAAGTGAATCAATGAATGACAAAATTGTCAAGTGAATCAATAATGAGTGACAAAATTCTCAATGAATGCAAAATGCATTCTCTTTCAAATACAATTAATTTAAGTTTGACCCAGCCATTGAAAACTCCATTTTAACACTTTTGATATAAAATTTAATAAACATTATTAAATCATTTTATAAGAATACATAATATAAACTATTTAATCATTTCTTAATATGAATTTTCTTGAATTGTAATGAAAAGTTTGAATTAAATGTATTCTTAACTTAATGAATTCAATACAATAAAAAAAATGCAAGTAAATTTAATTTAAAAAAATATTTTTACAATAATGAATATATATGTAACTAACATCACCGTATTGAAAATAATTATATCACTCAAAACTTTTTTTAAATTATGCCACATGGTAAATTAAATGACTATGAATTATTCAGTTTACAGTATCAGTTTTTCAAAATGAAAAGTATTTGCATAGCAATTTTGAAAACTGATGCGTCGATTAAATTTACATATCAATGTGCGCAATGTTATAAAATTTTATTCAAAATTAGTTTATCTTTATAATTTAAAATGAATGGATTTTTTGAATCGATAAACCATATATTGAAAGAAAAAAATAAAATTTTCATCTTCTCATATGTTTTATTCATTTCTAACTCTCATTTACACTCTTTAGTTGTCTTAACACTAGGCTAAAGAAATGGAAAGTTAATACATCTAACGTATCTTATCATATTTTAGTTACATTAGGATCTTATCATATAATCTAAAATAACAGATTTTAGTTGCATTAATCTTATAAATCATAAAAAAATATATTATTGAGACAAATTTTTCTCTATCTAAGTATCATACTTTTGAATGAAAACAGCGCAAATTGGATTTTATTATTATGTAACTTTACGAAAAGAAAGTATCAAAATGTATAGATTCGTGAAAAAATTAAAAGTGTAAATAAAAGTAAGCTGTTAAATTATAAAAATAATTTAAATTTAAAAAAAAAATAAATTAAAATATAAAATGGAGTCCAAATATTGAAGAAGAAACTGGAATTATTTTTTAGCAAAACGAAAATAAGAAAAATCGTATTGATAATATATTTAGTTATAATATTTTATAGTGAAATTTAATAATCGATAGTCGATTTCCGAATATTTTTTAATAACAGAAACATTATAATTAATAAATTACAATACAAAACTGTCAAAATTATAATATGTGGGGACCATCTAAAATAATACCAAGGTAAAACAATATGTACATAAAATTAAATAACGTATACTAAACGTAATGTATACAAATAAAGTATAGAAACAACTAATACTAAACGTAAGGCATACAAATAACGTATACAACGTAACTGTACCGTTTACAATACAACATAACATAATGAAAATACTTTCAAAGAATTCTTTGAGGAATATTTTAATATTAGGAGAAAGTTCGCAAAATCAATAAAAAAAGACGGATTTTTGCTGAAGTAACACCATATAATCAACTGGAATATTCCGTCAAAAAAGAATACATTAATTTCTCAATTCACTAAATTTCTAAACTAATTTTTCTAAAGAGATATTCATCTAAAACAGACATAAAATTTAATACGGTATAATCCACCTTGGGCAATACATAAAAAAAATGGCAAGAAATTATTAAGAAATTAGAATTTTAAAATGTACTTTTTTACGAAGGTTGCTTCCCGCCAGGACTGTATGGTATAAAAATCCAAAAAGCACCGAAAACAATTCGCATTTCCACATAAACCTGAAAAATCCACGACCCAACAGTTTATGGGCCAACATTCTTGAACTAGTGTAAAGCCATTTTGCAAATACACGTCAGTAGAATCCAGCAGAAATATTCTTGTCGTAAAACTAACGTTTCCTTACGATATGTTACGTTAGAAATGTAACAGAAGTGATCTAAATGTTTGCGACGATTGTTGATCACGTAAGAGGCAATTGCAAGACATCAGTATGAGTCCGTCTTTGCATGCTGAATAGCATTATAGAAACAAATGTTTCAATTTCAATTCTTGCAATTTCAATTATTAATTCTCTTATTTCAATTAGAAACAATTGAATTCTTGCGAAAATCTTTTTAACAGTAATTGTTATATAAAAAGTAGAAATCATTCTTAAAAAAATTACATTACTATAACTATATTGTCGCAAAATAATATTGCTATGGCTAAACAAAATCTTGTAGAAGACAATTAAAATACAATTAAGACCAATTTCCTTGGTTCAAATTTTGTCTAATGTCTTCGATAAATTAGACTTGAAGAAGAAAACTGGAGCAACTGAATGATTTTTTTTTAAAACAACAAACAAATTAGTATCCAGCAATACGAAATGAAAGCATACGACGCAAGATATCCTTTCGGCAAGTATTATTACACACTGTTTGGCAGCATAGAGACACTCCGTAAACAATATTCAAGGACTTTGATGATTTAAATAAAATTAATAATAACCGAATCCACTACGCGAAGATCCAGAGTTTCATTCTTTCAAACTATTGTCATAGTTATGTGTTGCAAGCAGAGGCATCTGGCACTGAGCTCCGTGGAAGTCGTGACATCTGTATTTGGAGCGCGGGTATAAATAGCAGCACCTCCCCAGAATCGGGCACAAAAAAAAGGTGGAAAAGCGCAAAAACAATTCTGACACCAAGCCTCACCTGTTCGAGGACAAAAATAAGCGCTGGAATCTCGCTCGGAGTCTTTAACCTCTGGTCGAACTCATCGCAGCAGAGTAATGAGTGGCGCTAATTATAGGCTCATTGTACGTGCAACGCAATTACACACACAACACAATTACATCCACAACTTACTCGCTAGCGGTATTCCCAAAACACTTTGAACACATCAAATCTTGACTTGGTTATTTTACTTTTTTTTTTTTTTCAAATAAATAATAACACTTTACACAAAATTAATATATATACTTTTTTCCAACAAAACTTTTAAATAATGGATACACTATATTTAAGATAAATATTATGATTTAAAGAAAAAAAAAATTAAAAATCCACTTTGGTGTTGAAGTGCGGCGCACGCGCGGAAAATATCCCATCCAAGAAGCGGACCAAACGACTTTGGGAGAAGGATGCTCCTCCCACGCGCGAGTTCGGCAGCTTGACTGATGTGGAGGGAGCAGGAGAACAGTGTAGGGGAAATCTCCCGCCAGGGGGCGCCGTCGCGATGCTCCAGTGGCGGGAAAAGGAGAGAGCCCTGTCGCCAAAACCAACAGGTGCCCTTCCGCGCCAACCAAACTTTTTTTTCCCCAAGTTCGAAAGCAATTCCTAATCCCTAAACGGTCCCATCCGTTTCAAATGAAAGTTTCATCCTTTAGACCAGGGATCTCCAAACTTTCCAGCCTTACGGCCGTACTGTTTACTCCAGTAAGTACGAAGGGCCAAAACCGTTTTAATTTTCTGCCATTATATATAATTTCCAGTTAGTTGTTATGCTTAAGTTAAATTTTCTGCGCATTATGCTTGTCATTAAGCTTTACCTAGGAAGTCAATAAAACCGAGTTATTATCATTCTGTGTTTTTTTATCCAACTTATTACAGCAACAATAAGCTATTCTAGTAACGCTGTCGCGGGTCGGATTGATGACACTGGCGGGCCGTAGTTTGGAGATCCCTGATCTAGACCATGGTGGCCGACCGCCGCATGCGGCCCGTGAGATTATCACACTTTTGCAACATATTTATTTTATAATGGCCAAAGTAGTGAAATTGGACGTAGGGCTGACAACCCTACCCCTAAAATAAAAGAAGATATCTCATGTTTCGAAATCTGCCAATATGCAGACGGCCTTGGCCACCATGGTGCTGTTGTGCCAATGATGATGATGATGAAAGTAGTGAAAACCAATGTATTAAAAACATATTATGTGTGCATCCATATATTCAAAATTACATTAAATATGCAAAAGAAATAAGAAAACTTACAGCTGATTTTTGAAAGACGATTCAGTAATTCAAAGTTAAACAAACACAACAAAAATGACGCGATTTCATGTTGAAATCGAGTCGGCCCCAGAATATCTTCAAATGGAACTTGTTGGCTTGTAATGCAATGTGAAATTAAAACGCATTTTTGAATCAACACAATCAAAAATAAATTTTTACAACACGTCACAAAGAGAAATTTTCCAATTGGGTACAAAAAATTGTCAAAGCTTTGGGTTCAACTTACACCTGCGAATCGTTGAAAATGACCAAACACAAAATAAGCTCAAACATAACGGACGCTAACCTGCAACACCCATTACGATGTGCAAATACCCAAGTTGAGATCGATTTACAAACGCTAAGTGAAAGAGTGGAGAAACAAATATCGCACCTAGTAAAATAAACATTTTTTAATAATTTCATTTTTCTATTTCGCTTATATTTATATATTTTTTTATATTTCCTGTTGAGTATTATATATTTTTTAGAATGTGCGTTTAGTGTCATTATTATATAATCTATGCTTACATGCAAGAATAACCGTAAACACAAAATAATAACTCATTACGTTTCAATTTTTCTCTCTAAAAAAAATGTCTATAGTAGGTCTAAATCAGGGATGGGCAAATTTTTTCGGTCGCGGGCCGAAAGTCTTTAAAAAAAAAAAAAAAATTTGGCGGCCAAGAAAATTTTTTTCTAAAATTTTAAAAACAATATACAAGTATTAAAATTTAAATATGTTAATGAGATGAATGAAATTGGGATTTCATTTTTAAAAGTTTCTTATATTGAGGCTCGAAGTGAGGTGCACTGATTCTATGAACGAGGCTAAATGCTCTTCTGTCAGTCTACTTCTGAAATAATTCTTTCTATGGTTCATAGTTGAAAGCACTTGTTCACATATAAAAGATGAAGCAAAACATATTACTGATTTTCTGGGTGAGGTATTAAATTTGGGAAGCTTACTGATAATGATTTGTAAAACTAATTTTAGCATATTTAGAAACAACTGTTTGAGATGATTGTTAGATTGCAACTCAATTAATTCAACCCCTGCAAATCATACCTCCTGCTTCACACCTTACTTTGAGAGGTATGGTAAAAATATACAATTATGTTTGAATGGCACTGAAATCTTCAAATCTGTGTTCGAACTCAAAATGCAGTTTTATAACTAATAAAGAACTTCCACTTTTAACACTTTATTTTTACGATTGAAAGCTGTCTGTGCTTGCTATTTCCGTCGATTTATGTTTTATAGAACAAAAATAGAGACAGTAAAAAAGATCACCAGTCCTTTAAAAGAAAGAAAGAAAAAAATAATATTTAATCAAAGAAGAAAAGTAGATCGATATATGTATAATATAAAAATATATATTTTTTTAATTTTCCTCGAAAACTGGCAAATTAAAAAATTCTATCTGCGGGCTGGATAGAACCTTCCGGTGGGCTAAGTTGGTCCACGGGCCGTATTTGCCCATCCCTGGTCTAAATCTAATAGGGGCATATATAATTTTATATGCGGCCCGCAGAGTTAGATGCATTTCCAAAGTGGTCCGCAAGATCATTTGGGTTAGCCAATCCTGCTTTACATCGAAATCGATAAAGTTGCATTTCGACTTATTTTAGAAAAAAATTAAAAGAAAAAGATTGTTTTTATCTGAGTTGGAATGATATACAGGTTACACATAAATTTAGAATTTAATTTAAGAACAAAACGCATAACAGCAATTTTAAAAACAAAAAAATAAAGAAAAAGTATCAATAAATCATATTCAAGCAATAAATTATGTTCATTAGTTATGGTTTAAAAACTCAAAAAACAGATTAAATAAAAAAAATCTTAATAATAATAAAAAAAAAATCTTAAAAACTTGTCGAATTCCAAACGATTTTAATAAAAAATAAAAAAACGAACGTGAAATGATTTTTAAAAAGTAAAAACTACAGAATTCCAAACAATTTTATAATAAAAACACGTGAAAGAAATTTAAATAAAACAATAAGAATACTTTAAAGAAATTTAAAAATAATAAAAATAAACCAATAAGAATACTTTTTAAAGAAATTTAAAAATAATAAATAAACCAATAAGAATACTTAAAGAAATTTAAAAAAAAAATAATAAATAAACCAATAAGAATACTTTTAAAGAAATTTAAAAATAATAAATAAACCAATAAGAAAACTTTGAAAGTGATCAGGATGTCTTTGACCCACTCTCCCAAAACAATACTCATATATTTTATAAGTAAAAAGAATTTTATATTATTTAAATAATTATAAAATTACTAGGTCAAAGAAATATAAAAAAATAAACCAAATACAAATATAATTATTGGTTCATTTAAGAAATTTGTAAAGAAACTAAACAGTAAGAAAGTTTGAAAGTCATGCAGGAAGTCACGGCACACTTCCTCTAAAAACAATACTACTATTTTTTGGGTAAAAAAAATTGTTTATAAGAAGGAAATGTTATTAGAAAAAAGAATGTTCGTTATTTTTGTTCCAATGCAGCTGGCAAACACTTAGACAGCTTGGTCTTGAATGCCTTAAGGTAAGCGCTGCACAGACGTTACCACTTTGCATTACCCAGGGGGCGCGTGTAACTTGAAGATACGGACGCGAGTAACAATGCCCCCGTAACGCTCTACGATCCTCTTAGGACCGGGACCTACGGCTTAAAGTGGATTCCGAACCACTACAAACATCCATGGCACCGCCGGGACCGAACCCGAAACCTGTGGTACCGAGCGCCAGAGCGCTAGCCACTCGGCCATTCAGACCCATGTTCACATATTGTTCCTGCTTTTCTTATCATAAATATCTAAGATGGTAATCAATTATCTTTTTTTTTTAAACTTCGTACCCTTATATTAGCAAATTGTCGGACAAATAATTAAATTTACTTGATAGAAAATATAAATTTTAAATTTGAATTTAAAATTTTTGATGGAACGTAATTAATTAAAAATTGTATTTGAAAAATTATTGCATAGAAAAAAATGTTAACATACAAAAATAATAATAATAGTAATAATAATAATAATCCAAAAAAAAGGCACATACACTTACAAAAATAAAATCAAAGTTCATTTTACTTAAAAACAAAGATTATTTTTGTTTCTTTAATCTTTTTTCATATCTTTTTAATTACTTTGTTTTTAATTTGAAATAATATTCCTCTCATGTACAAAAATAACAAGATACTCAAGATTGTAAATTAAAATATAACTAAAAAATGTCATGCAAAACTATATAAAAATAAAATAGTGATGATAAAATAATAATAATAATACATATTAAAAATCTTATTACAGATGAGGAATGTTTTTGCGAATAATTACTAAAACATGTGAAAATCTGTTAGTTCTAAACAAAGAAATACAACTTTGTTATTAGGATAATTATAATCTCTAGATTTCTAAATAAAGCGTGGTAATATAGACAATTTGTAATGACAAAAACAAATTTATATCTACTTTGAACTATTTTTTTTTATTAGAATGATTTAAAAAAAGAATAAAAACGAAAGAATATTAAATATAACGAGAATAGAAACATATAACTTATTAATCAAAACAATGTAAATAATCGTTTGGCAATTTATAGATTGGTTCTTGTATATAATTTAAAATTTTATGGGCAAACACATAACAATAATTTAAAAAAAAATAAAATAAAAAACATAGAATTCCAAACGATTTTCTATCGTTGAAAACTTTTATGCTTATTTTGAAATAAAATGATATTTGTTTTCACCAGACGATCTTTTTCGAAAAAGATCGTCTGGTGAAAAGCTGGAATTTAGAAATCTATATTCCATGCTGGAATGAATTCTATGATGGAATTTAGAAATCTATAGATGATAATTATTCTAATAACAAAGTTGTATTTTTGTTTAGAGCTACGCAGATTTCCACATGTTTAGTAATTATTCTATAAAATATTCCTCATCAGTAATAATATTTTTAAAAGCATTATTATTATTATTATTATCATCACTATTTTAATTTTTATATAGTTTTGCATTACATTTTTAGTTAGATTTTAATTTACAATCTTAAGTATCTTGTTATTTTTGTACATGAGAGAATTATTATTTCAAATTAAAAAAGCAAAGTAATTAAAGAGATATGAAAAAAAGTTTTTAAAGAAACAAAATAATCTTTGTACATTTAATTATTTTCTTTTTACATTTAATTATATAATTATTGGCACGTGAAAGAAATTTAAATTAATATTATTTTTAAAAATGATAGTGGAGGAAATTTAAAAAATATTATATATGAAAAGCATGTGAAAGAAATTTAAATAAAAAAAAAGAATAGCTCAAGAAAAAAAAAAAGAAATGTTAAAAGTGACCAAGGAAACTCAAAAGGGACCAAGGACACGAAAAATGTGATCAGAGACACAAAAAGTGATCAAGGAAACGAGAAATTCCGTTTCCAAAAACAATTCCCATAATTTAATGGGTAACAAAGAATATCCGTGAAGAAACTCATATATTCCTCAAAAATATATTGTTAATATCTATAATAATACAAAATTATTGAATTAAGAATTTTTTTGATAATATCTTACTTGGTTTTCGTTGCTAACATTAAAAAAACAACAAATTCATCAATCTTAACTTTAAATTAGATATACTTAAAAAACACAAAATTAATATTTGTTCATTTTATCTGCTATATAGAGTGATTTTAGTAGTTTTTTTTCAAGTCATGCAACTGTAAGTAAATCTTTTTTTTTAATATAATCTATATTTTTTAATTGAAAATAGTTTTTTATTTATGTTTTCAAATGCCTTTAAATATGTAAATGATTCAAGCGTTTATACAATGATAAAATATTCAAGACTAATAATCATACTAATATATTTACATAATTAAAGTTGAAGAAATTTACTAAGCGTATCAAAAATATAAATAAAATCGAAATAACGAATTGGATCATTTGAAAATTCCTCCTAAGGATAAATTTTCTAAAATAGGCACACATTTTATAGTTATTTTTTAGAAAACAAAATAGTAATAAACTTTATATTATTCCCATACTTCAAGAATATATGAATTGCAATATTGAATATTAATAGCTTTGCAATATTAAATAAATATTGCAAAACTTTAATTTAATATTCATTATTATCAGAGATAATAAATAAAAAAAATAAATGTTAAAATAAATTACTTTCAGAGCTTTCCTATTTATCATTTTCAATAACTTTTAACAGTGTATCAAATCAACGTAAATTTTTAAATTTAAAAATCATTGATTATTTTTTTAAGTTAAAAAATATATAATCAAGTGATTTTATTTTTGTTTATATATAATATTTCCATTTTATACAACTTCTATTTATATACAATATTATTTCTTTTTTTAGATTTCGCACATTCCTTGGATGAATTTTTAATCTCTGTTCACAGGTTAAAATCAGAGTAAAATTTACATAAAAAATGCACACTGTTTTGTTTAAAAATGTCTACTATGCCTCGAAATTTTTATTCTTATAGCATTCATTTCTAAGTTATGGTACTGTTATTCATCAAATATTTATAATTTATATCTTTTAAAGTAAATGCATTTTTATTTTTTTTAAATAGATATTTTATACTGCGTTCCCCAGTTTCAGAAAACAGTTTTAATTTAAAACAAATATCAGCATAGAAATTCAAGAAAATTTTCAAAAAAACTATATAATAAACACAAAAATTTAAATTTCGGAACAATAGAAAACATAACATAAGCCTTTTATGAAGCAAAAATTTATTTGGTAGCATTTTAATATCAGTAAACGTAATTCTAATACATAAATAAAAAATATGAAATACCTTAAAATCATGGAATTTTAATAAAACAAGTACAATAGTAAAAGAAAATTTTGTTAGTAAAAAGGATTTTATTTTTATTTCAACAAAAACACCAGAATAATGCTTATATTTATTCAAATATAAATACAATATAAAACACAGCATTTAAAGTCACTGTTTTTCTCATGTAAATTGTTATAAAATAATCACTAAAAAAATAAATATTATTTCTGAACATTAAAAGCCATCAAATAAATTTTAACCAGAAATAAAATATCTGTGTAAAATTTCACCACACAAGGTATTTGCAAATTTTAAATAAAAGTAGCATTTCTTTAACTTATTTTTATTTAATAGCAGCCGTATCATAAGACTAGAAAATAAAAAATACGTAAATATTGTATTTATTCTGTTATGTGAAAATAAAAATAAAAAATAAAGGGTCAATTTATTACAAAAACATTTTGAACCCAAAAAATTAATTTTATTACAACAATTAAAACGAACAAAAATATATTAAAGATTATCACAAAAAGAAAACATTTACCAATTAGCATGAAGAATATTCTTAAAAGTTTTTATTTTTATTCTTAAGTATAAATAAAAAAAAAATTATTCTTAATCTCGTTCTAAAAGTTATTTTTAATCTAATAAAAATTATTTTGAATCTCGTACTAAAAATTATTCTTAATCTCATACTAAAAATTATTTTTAATCTCGTAAAAATTATTCCATTATTTTTTAATCTCTTACTAAAAACCATTTTAATCCCGCAAAATTTATTCTTAATCTCGTACTAAAAAAACCATTTTTAATCCCAGAAAAATATTCTTAATCTCGTACTAAAAATCATTTTAATCCCAGAGAAATTATTATTAATCTCATACTAAAAATTATTTTTCATCTTGTAAAAATTATTATTAATATCATACTAAATATTTTTTAATCTCGTAAAAATTATTCAATTATTCTTAATCTCGTACCAAAAACCATTTTAATCACACAAAAATTATTAAATTATTCTTAATCTCGTACTAAAAACCATTTTAATCTCATAAAAAAATTATTCAATTATTCTTAATCTCGTACTAAAAACCATTTTAATCCCGAAAAAATTATTTTTAATCTCGTACTAAAAATTATTTTTCATCTCGTAAAAATTATTATTAATCTCATATTAAATATTTTTAATCTCGTAAAAATTATTCTATTATTCTTAATCTCGCACTAAAAAATCATTTTTAATCCCAGAAAAATTATTCTTAATCTCGTACTACTAAAAAGCCATTTTAATCCCGAAAAACTTATTCTTAATCTCGTACTGAAAATTATTTTTCATCTCGTAAAAATTATTATTAATCTCATACTAAAAATTATTTTTCATCTCTTAAAAATTATTCTTTATCTCATACTAAAAATTATTTTTAATCACGTAAAAATTATTCTTTATCTCATTTAACTAATGTAATTTATAATTAATTTCATAATATTTTGTATTATTTTTATTTTACAGTTTTATTTTACAAGATTGTAAAATTAAAGTTTTATATACTTACAAAAATAACCTAAAATTAGGAAAAACATTTCATCAAGTTATGCATCAAATAAAAAAGTAATTAATCTTAAGAAAATTAAATCCATCTCACAGAATTTTAGAACATATTGATGAAAGAAAAAAATTCGCAGTTAAAAATAATTAATATTAATCTATATAACCAATTCGCAATTAAAACATACAAACTGAGACATAACTTAATCAACAAAGTATATATTTCATAGCAATCTGTTATAAAGCATAAGCTATGCCTAATTATACGTTAATAATAAATTTTAAATATACTTCCATTAATGTGTATCTTGGTTTTAAATTATTAAATAAATATAAAAGTTCAAATGTAAAACTATTAAGTAACAATAAAATAAATATTTTTCAACAATACATCAAATTCATGAATTTTAAACTTAAAGATAAAATTCATATTTGTTTTTAACATTTCCAAATTTATTAAATTAGGAACGTTTTTATTCCTATAACTAAAAGAATGGCTACAAAACAAAACGATATTTTTTTCGAATATAAAAATAAAAATTTTTTTTTCAATATTAATTTAAAATAAGAAAATTTCGAATTCTTACATCAAATTCAATTTCATCCGATGTTAAAAAGAAAAAGATTCAATTTACTTAATAGTTAAAATCGGAATATTTTATCTGAGGTTCTCTCATATTACCCTGCAGCCAGCAGAATATTATTAAAGCTATTTATTAATGTCAAAATATGCAAACGATATTTATGGCACTCCCATTTACTTCTAAATTTTATAAATGGAGAATAAATATGATTCAAAACAAAAAGGAAATTTAAAGAGAATAAATTAAAAAAAATCATGGATATTGTTTCGAAACCAAAGTTTTTCGTTTCCTTGATCAATTTTTGTGTCTTTGATCACTTTCAACATTTCTTATCGATTTAATTATTTTAAACACTTTCACGAAGCTTTCTTATTGGTTTATTTAAATTTTTTTTACGAGCTTTTTATATATAATATTTTCAAAGCTAATAATTAGATAATTAAATAGTGTAAAATTCTTTCTAAAATATAGTTTGGTGAAAACAAAGACAATTTTATTTTAAAAACAAGTAATATAAATTTTTTTTTTTAAAATCAATTCCTACTTTTTTTTCACTCTATTGCAGAAAGTCCTTTATAAATAAATTCCGTTCATTTTTAAGTTTATCTGGCGCCATCTATTGGTAGATATATGCAACTTAAATCTAAAAAGAAACTAAACTTAATTAATTAAATTTAATGAATGAATGAATATTTGAAAAACTGTATTAACACCAAGTGTCATCCACTCCAAGTTTAAAAAAATGTATTTGAAGTTGAGTGGATGAATAAAAAGTAGTTTATTAACGATTGAAAATTTGAACAAGATATATATAGGGAGAGTGTGAGCTAATAGAAGGAATTGAATGAAAATGAGATTTTTCAAGAAAAAAAAATCGTTTGAGTATTTTTTATAATTACTGTGATGCGTTTTGTTCACACATTAAATTCTAAATTTTATATTTAACCTGTATATCGGCCTAGCCGATTATTTAATTTGTTTTGAATAAGTAAGATATCCGTTTCTATTTTCTAATTTTTTTAACTAATTTTTTAAAATATCTTTTGCTGCGAGGTATAGAGATCACGAGAATAAATATATTTGTTTTGCATGATAATTATTTTAAGGAAAAATCGTTCTTTTTAGACATTTTTTATTTTTTTTTTTTTTTTACTTTTGATTCATTTTTATAAAAACTAAATATTTTACTAAAATATGTAATGTGTCACTACATAGCAATTTTAAAAAAGTTCACAAATCTGAAATGTAATTGTTTTGGACTGATGTTGCCTTTCGATAACATTGCAATTCGCATAAATAAATATATATATTCATTTGATCTTTTGTTCTCTTAATTACCCTCTTACTGCAGAGATGATATTTTATTAATTTCCTTCAAGTGATAAATTCTTTTGGCCATCAATGAGTAAAAATAATTACATTTTAAATTCTATGGGTAACCTATATATCGGTTTATATTTATGCCATAAGCAAGGACTGCAATCACAACTACTATTCATTTAGCACTTCCCAGAGGGCACGTGTAGCTTAAAGATATGCTACTAACGCGAGTAACTCTACCCCAACAACGCTCTACGTTCCTATTAGACCGGGACCTACGGCTTAAAGTGGATTCGAACCACTGCAAACATTCATGACACCGCCGGAATTAATTATTATTATTATTTTTTTTACTTTTTCATTCTTTTGTAACTTAATTTAATTTTCACTGACTATGTTGGATTAAAAAAAGTTAACTAACTTGAAGTAATAAATTACTTCACATATATTTTATTGCAAATATATTATAAGCTTATAAAATAACGAACGCAATAAAGATTGAAATAGTATATGTGCATAATATAATCAGATTACAAAAAATATTAATAATATTAACTAGTAAAAGGATTCCTTGGACTTAAAATAGTTAATTAAGTCAACTAATAAAATTTAATTATTTTAATCTACAAATAAAATTTTTAATCTAATACAAAACTTGCTAATAGAATCCGCTATTATCCATTCCGCGATATCCCATCAAAACTGAATTAAATTATACACCTGTATTGTATTCCGCAATAACTAATTACATCAAGTAAACATTACAATATGATACAGGGTTATACAAAAGAAATGAATAGATTTTAAATTTTTATTTACAATGATCGAGACAGTGATTGCGCCGCATATGACACATCAATGGATAGAGAAACGTTCAAAGTTACTTTATGCATTTAATGTGATAACAATTGTTATTTTGTGTTATGCATTATGAATGAATAACCTTATATATAAACAAGGTAGATTCGTTTTAACTCTAGAAACTTCTGAAGTAATAAATTACAATACATATATTTGCATTATGGGTTTGAATGGCCGAGTGGCTAGCACTCTGGCGCTCAGTATGTGTTTCGTGTTCGAGTCCCGGCAGTGCCATGGATGTTTGTAGTGGTTGGGAATCCACTTTGCTGTAGGTCCCGGTCTAACATGATCGTAGAGCGTTGCGGGGGTATTATTTCTTAAATTGTATTTGATTATCTTCAAGCTATACACACCTCCTGAACAGTGCTAAGTGAGTAACGTCGGTGCAGCGCTTGCATTAAGGCATCAAAATACAACTGTCTAAATGTTTGCAGCTGCATTAGAACAAAAAAATATCTGCATTATAAATAAATAAATAACTTATAAAATAAAGAACGCAATGAAGATAAATTATTTTATATATACATAACATAATCAAATTACACAAAAAAGATTACTAACATTAACTAATAAAAGAAATCCCATGATCTTAAAACAGTTAATTTAAATATCAATTAATCAAGTTAAGCACTAATCGTCAATTGGAATTATGCAAATAAAATTTACGAATAAATATTTATATATATGTATTTATTATATTTATTTTATTATATTATTATTTATTATGTATTATATTTATATGTATTACAACCTGCAAGATTATTCATTCACTGTAATAAAAGCACTAGATATCAAAATACTTTTTTTTTCACATCTTTTCTGGTCTGGTTGTCATTCATTTAAAATCTATCCTTATTACTTTCTTTTGAAAATTTTATCACAAGAGAAAAGCTTTCTCTTCTTTACTCTAACTTTAGATCATCTCCTTCCTTCTCTTCTCTACTCCTCACTTTAGGTCATCTCATTCCTTCTCTTCTCTGCTCCTCACTAGATCTGGGGTGGCCAACCCGAATGATCTTGAGCACCACTTTGAAATGCATCCTAACTCCGCGGGCAGCATGTAAATTATATATCCCCATATTAGATTTAGACCGACTGCAGACATTTTTATATTCATATTACAACCTGTTATATTAGATGTTCCAAGACGCGCAACTGATGATATGAATTCTTTTGATTTTTCATATGTTAACTTTTTACATGAACCAAATATATTGAATTTCAAATCAGCTAGTTAGATGAAAACTTTTACACGGAACTTTTATTTTACTGTTGAAATTCTCAGAATTTCAGGTGGAACACCGTCTACACTTGAACACATAAGTTTTGAGCGCCGATGAACTTCAAACAGGTTGGTTCCAGTTTGGATAAAAATCGCAATGAATGCGAAATTCTTTCGAGCAGTTCTAGGTATCGAGTCGGTTTTTATCACACATCAAAGTATTTAGAACTCCGAATTATTTACTCCGAAAGACGATTGCATGGAGAAAAGGATTTTTTCCGAGTTCGATTCCGGTCACAGAAAAATATTGGGATGAATATTTTGTTTGTTGTCAAATTTTGTTGTCAAATTTGATAATAGAGTTTTTGCATATCGTATTTTAATCGTCCGGTATTTTTTCCTCCCTAGAGCGCAAGTTCATAGGAAACATTATTACAGATACGCATGCGCAATGTCCTATGAGCATGCGCACTAGGGAGGAAAAAAATACCGGACAATTAAAATACGGTATGCAAAAACTCTCTAATATCTCGTTTATAATTACTGTATTATTATTTTATAATGAATTCATAAGAAACGAATACAAATTGAAATTAAATTTAAAAATTCCATTTAATTAAATTTAACAATCATGCACATGTACACAATCCTGCTTCATATTCGAGATCATGCACAATTAAATTTAATAATCCTGCATCATATTCGAGATCATGCACAATTAAATTTAATAATCCTGCATCATAATCCTGTATCATATTCGTGATCATGCAAAATTAAATTTAATAATTCTGCATCGTATTCGAGATTAAATTTAATAATCCTGTATCATATTCGTGATCATGCACAAATAAATTTAATAATCCTGCATCATATTCGAGATTAAATTTAATAATCCTGTATCATATTCGTGATCATGCAAATTAAATTTAATAATCCTGCATCATATTCGAGATTAAATTTAATAATCCTGTATCATATTCGTGATCATGCACAATTAAATTTAATAATCCTGCATCATATTCGAGATTAAATTTAATAATCTGTATCATATTCGTGATCATGCACAATTAAATTTAATATTTCTGCATCATATTCGAGATCATGCCCAATTAAATTTAATAATCCTGCATCATATTCGAGATTAAATTTAATAATCCTGTATCATATTCGTGATCATGCAAAATTAAATTTAATGATCCTGTATCATATTCGAGATCATGCACGATTAAATTTAATAATCCTGTATCATATTCGTGATCATGCAAAATTAAATTTAATAATCCTGCATCGTATTCAAAATCATGCACAATTAAATTTAATAATCCTGCATCACATTCGAGATCATGCCCAATTAAATTTAATAATCCTGCATCACATTCGAGATCATGCACAATTAAATTTAATAATCCTGCATCATATTCGAGATCATGCACAATTAAATTTAATAATCCTGCATCATATTCGAGATCATGCACAATTAAATTTAATAATCCTGCATCATATTCGAGATCATGCCCAATTAAATTTAATAATCCTGCATCATATTCGAGATTAAATTTAATAATCCTGTATCATATTCGTGATCATGCAAAATTAAATTTAATGATCCTGTATCATATTCGAGATCATGCACGATTAAATTTAATAATCCTGCATCATATTCGAGATTAAATTTAATAATCCTGTATCATATTCGTGATCATGCAAAAATTAAATTTAATAATCCTGCATCGTATTCAAAATCATGCACAATTAAATTTAATAATCCTGCATCACATTCGAGATCATGCCCAATTAAATTTAATAATCCTGCATCACATTCGAGATCATGCACAATTAAATTTAATAATCCTGCATCATATTCGAGATCATGCACAATTAAATTTAATAATCCCTGCATCATATTCGAGATCATGCACAATTAAATTTAATAATCCTGCATCATATTCGAGATCATGCACAATTAAATTTAATAATCCTGCATCATATTCGAGATCATGCACAATTAAATTTAATAATCCTGCACATGTTTAAAAAGAAACGGACTTCTATAGTAATTATTTTGTTTTTAAATAATAATGTTCATATGACATTTAGAAATGCAAAAAAATGATGATTTTAGTGACGTAATGCATTGTAAAACCTGTATAAAAGTTTTAATTCTTGTAAATATATATCAATATGATTGATTGGAGAGTTTCTAAAGGCCGCAATATACATGATTAATGGATATTTAAGAATTTGATATACAAAAACATTTTTGTATCAAAGAATTCCATATACAATATTCATTATAAATTCATATTATCACTTTAAAATTCTATTAATTCCAAATATCACTTAAAAACCTACAAAATGTAAAAAGTAATAATAATTCAGATGAAATCAAATTATATTTATAACTGTTATACCACACAGTTGTAGAAGTACTGTTAATCTTTTTAGTAATTATATACGAGATTTCAAACTTTTGACTAATGGAATAACATATACAATCCCTGGCTTGAAATGAAAATTGACCAATAGCAAACTTTCTGTACGCATTGCTTAAATCATTCCCTGTCATGAACATAGAAATTCCTGAGCAATTTTTTGAATTGATTTGATTTAGTTAAAATTAATAGTGCACAGTAATGTCACACTAAAAACTAGTGTACAAAATTGCCACACTAATAAAGAAAAAAATGTTGAAACTGTCGTTACTTTTGTTAAAAATTAGAATAAAACAATATTTAATATCTATTCTATTAATGCGATTAGTAGCATTATTATATTATTAAATTACAAACCTGACACATATGAAATTTTTAACGATCAACATAAAGCATGGTTTACTTTTAAAAGAAACTTTTATTAAAAATTTATTAAACATTTAAAGCAAGAAAAATAGATAGTTTAAGACTCACAGATATATTTTTATACAACACAGCGATAAATACAACAAATTCAATGCACGATAGCAATGTCTCAACTAACTCACCACCGCAGGAGAGCGTGAACTAAGGTTATTATTTGAACATAGTTGTTTTCCAATGCTTTCGACCGATCAACTAACAGCAGCCTCATGCTCTCTTTGGGAAAATCTTTTTTGTCGCAATTCTCAAATGATCCATTAACCTCATCATTCCTCACCCAAGATTGCTACATATTATTTATTTATATATAAATATTATATTTATATATTTCATAAATTAAAATCATTACTTTATTATTATTTTATATTACTATTACTTTATATTTTTATTTACTATTATTATTTTATATTTTTATTTACTATTATTATTTATTTTTTATTTATTATAGTTATTTATATTTTTATTTACTATTATTACTTTATTTTTATTTATTATAGTTAATTTATTTTTATTTACAATTATTACATTACATTTTTTTTTTTACTATTATTACTTCATATTTTTATTTGCTATTTATTATTAGATTTAATTTACTATTATTATTTTATATTTTAATTTACTATTATTATTTTATATTTTAATTTACTATTATTATTAGATTATATTTTTATTTATTATCATTACTTTATATTTTTATTTACTATTATTACTTATATTTTTTATTTACTATCATTACTTTATATTTTAATTTACTATCATTACTTTATATTTTTATTTACTATCATTACTTTATATTTTTATTTACTATTATTATTTATATTTTTATTTACTATCATTACTTTATATTTTTTATTTACTATCATTATTTATATTTTTATTTACTATCATTAATTTTTTATTTACTATCATTACTTTATATTTTTATTTACTATCATTAATATTTTTATTTACTATCATTACTTTATATTTTTTATTTACTATTATTTTTATATTTTTATTTACTATCATTACTTTATATTTTTATTTACTATTATTACTTTATATTTTTTGTTTACTATCATTACTTTATATTTTTATTTACTATTATTACTTTATATTTTAATTTACTAATATTACTTTATATTTCTATTTACTATTATTACTTTTATATTTCCATTTACCATTATTACTTAATATTTTTTATTTACTAATATGACTTTATATTATTTACTATTATTGCTTTATATGTATTTACTATCATCACTTTATATTTTTAATCACCTGCTTATTTTTAAGCTGTGCATTTGATGTAATTTAATAAAAGCAATTTATTCAATGAAAATTTAATTAGACAATTAATTTCAAAATGAAATAATTATAAGACTTCTAATTAACTGAAAATAAACAATTTACATAATAGTGGGGAACTTTGTATGAATATTTTATTAAATAAATTATCTTCATTTATTGGTTAGAATAAAAAAAAAAAACAAAAGATATTATAGGACGAAGATTTCGAGAAATTTGCAGAAATAATAGATCCGATAAAATGAGAAAAACGAACAATTCTTATTTATGGACTCCTTAAGATATTTAAAATTATTATTTCGAAGATGATTATTTTATCATTAAAAAGAAAAAAAGAATTAAACTTAAAAATAAATATTTATATTCTGATAATATTTTTATGATTCTAAGTAATTTTTAATAGCGTAATTCAAATTAATATTGCAAACGTTTTCAAATCATTTTAAAATAATTAGGTGAACATAAGGCATTATCAAATAAAATTAATTTGTTAATAAATCAGATTTTAATAAATACTTATTTTAACTTCTCAAATTTCAAACCTTTATTTGACATTAGAGCATGTTTAACAACAATCAGTTATACAATAGCTTGTTTCTTTGCATTCATTCAGGAATCGTTGTAAAATAAATTTATACATACTATGAATATTTAAAAAGAAGGAATAATACTGAGTCATATATAATTAGGGGATTCTGTTTCATATGGATGAAACTTAATATGAATTAATTATAAAAAAAGAAATTATAATGCAATTATTTTTCTCTTTCAATAAAACTTCATATACATGTTGTTTTTAATACATTTAAAATTTAAAATTTATTATACGAATGTAATATTACATCAACTATTTTTACCCGTAAAATTAAAGGTATTATTTTGGTGTGCGGAGTTTTCGTTTCTTTGATCAGGTTTAGTTTCCTTCATCAGTTTCAACGTTTCTTATTTGTTATTTTTTTAAAAATTTCTTTCAATGTTTTTATTTTTATTTAAATTCTTTCATTGACTTTTTTTATGCATAATATTTATTTAAATTTCTTTCACTAGCTAATAATTGTATATTTAAATGGAAGAATTGTTTGTTCTAAAAGATCGTCTGATGAAAACAAAGAAAGTGAAAATGAGATTTTTTTCCAGAAAAGAAAATCGTTTGAATTATATAAATATATTATATTATATATATATATATATTTAGATTAATGTAATAACAAAACACATAACATTAAAATTCTAAATTGTATAAGTAGCCTGTGTAGCACAGCAGATTATTTACTTAGTTTTGAATAAGTAAGATATCGGTTTCTATTTTATGTTTTTTTTTTTTTATATGTTTTGTAACTACTTTTTTTAAAATCTCTTTTGCTGCAGTATGAAGATCACGAGAACAAATATATTTGATCGTGCATGATAATTTTTTAAAAAGAATAGTCGTTCTTTTAATATTTTTGCTTTTTTTTTTACTTTTGATTTATTTTCATATATAACAGTAGAAAAAATTTTATGCAGCTATGTTTTTATTCTACAAAACTATCTGTATAATGCGCCTTATGATTAAAAATTAAATAATGTAAAATTATTCTAAAAGATCGTCTGGTAAAAGCAAACGACAATTTTATTCAAAGTGAAATTTTCCAAATTCAAAATTTTCAACAAAAAGAAAATGTTTGGGAATTCTAGATTTTTTCACTTTTTTTTTTTTTAGATTACTGTTATGCATTTTTGTTCTTACATAAATTCTAAATTGTATGGATAACCTGTATATCGCCCAGCCGATTATTTACCCTGTTTTGAATAAGTAAAATATCTATTTCTATTTCTATTTTATCTTTTTTTTCTTTTAGGTTCTATAATTAATTTTTAAATCTTTTTACTGTGAGATATAGATATTACAAGAAAAAATATATTCGGTTATGCATTTTTTTTAATTTTTTATTTAGTCGTTCTTTTTAAATATTTTTGGATTTTTTCCTTTTTTTTTTTTTTTGATTTATTTTTCATAAATGATAGAATGAAAAGTTTTATGAAGGTATGTTTTTATTCTTCCGAACTATGATGTATAATATATGATGTGACTAACAATTAATAATTAAATAATTTATTTCTAAAAGATCATCTGGTGAAAGCAAAGACAAAATTTATTTCAAATTGAAAACGAGATTTCATGTAAAAAAATCATTTGGAATTCTATAATCTTTTAAATTTTATTTTTTAAGATTGCTGTTACGCGTTTTATTCTTGCATTAAATTCTAATTTTTATGGTTAACCTGTATATCAGCTCAAACCGATTATTTATTTTGTTTTGAATAAGTAAGATGTCTGTTCCTATTTTATTTTTTTTTTTATTTTATGTTCTGTAACTAATTATTTTTAAATATCTTTTACTGTGATGTATAGAGATCAAAAGAATAAATAGATTTGTTTCTTCCATGTTAATTTTTTTTTTTAAAGATTAATCGTTCTTATTAGATATTTTTTCATTTTTTTCTTATTTTTTCACTTCCGATTTATTTTCATAAATGGCAGTACGAAATGTTTTTGTGAAGCTATGTTTTTATTTTACCAAACTATATGTATCATATGTAACGAGTCAAATAATGAAATAATGTTAAAATTGTTCTAAAAGATCGTCTGGTGAAAGCAAAGACAAATTATTTCAAAATGAGATTTTTCGAGAAAAAAAAAATCGTTTGGAATTCTTGATATTTTTTGTTTTTTAAATTTTTTTTAAATTTGATGTTTAGCATTTTGTTCCTACATAAAATTGTAAATTGTATGGGTAATTGTATATCGGCACGGCCGATTATTTATTTTGATTTGAATAAGTAAGATATCTGTCTCTATTTTACGTTTTTTTTTTCTTTTTAGGTTCTGTAATTAATTTTTTAAAATCTCTTTTACTGTGAGGTATAAAGATTACAAGAAGAAATACATTTGGTCTTGCATGTTAACTATTTTTAAAGAAAAGTCTTTTAAATATTTTTTTTTTTTTTTTACTTTTGATTTATTTTCATAAATGGCAATTCGGAAAATTTGGTGTTTTTATTCTACAAAACTATATGTATAACATGTAGTGTGTCTAATAATTAAATAATGTAAAATTATTCTAAAAAAAGATTGTCTTTTGAAAATAAAGACAATTTTATTTCAAAGGGAAAATGAGATTTTACAAGAAAAGGAAATCGCTTGAATTCTATAATTTATTATTTTTTAAGATTGCTGTTTATACTTTTGTTTTTCTTATTGCGTTCGAAATTTAATGGGTAACCTGTAAAATTTCGTAGTAGGTTACCTGTGAATATTCCCAGCCGATTATTTACTTTGTTTTGAATAAGTAAGATATTTTTGTTTCTGTTATATCTTCTTTTTTCTTTTAAGTTCTGTAACAATTTGTTAATTTTTTTGTAAATCTCATTTGCTGCGAGGTACAGAGATCAAAAGAATAAATATATTTGATTTTTCATATTAATGTTTTTAAAGAATAGTCGTTCTTTAGATATTTTTTGCAAATCTTTTTTTATTTTAGTACTTTTGATTTATTTTCATAAATGATAGTACGAAAAAGTTTTATAAAGCTATGATTTTATTCTACAAATCTATATGTATAATATTTAATGTGCCTAACAATTAATAATTAAATAATGTCAAATTATTCTAAAACATCGCCTGGTGAAAGCAAATATAAATTTATTTCAAAGTTAAAAACGAAATTTCTCTTGAAAAGAAAATAGTTTGGAATTCTATAATTTTTAAAATTTTATTTTTAAGATTGATGTTACGCGTTTTATTCTTGCATTAAATTTTAATTTTTATGGGTAACCAGCCCAGATGATTATTTACTTTGTTTTGAATAAGTAAGATGTCTGTTTCTATTTTATATTTTTATTTTATTTTATGTTCTGTAACTAATTCTTTTTAAATCTCTTTTACTGAAGTATAGAGATCAAAAATAAATAGATTTGTTTCTTGCATGCTAATTTTTTTTAAGATTAATCGTTCTTATTAGATATTTTTAAAATTTTTTTTTCTTATTTTTTTCACTTTTGATTTATTTTCATAAATGGCAGTATGAAAAATTTTATGAAGCTATGTTTTTATTCTACCAAACTAAATGTATAACATGTAGTGTGTCTAATAATTAAATAATGTAAAATTGTTCTAAAAGATTGCCATTTTGAAAGTAAAGGCAATTTTATTTCAATGTGAAAATGAGATTTTACATAAAAGGAAATCGCTTGGAATTCTACAGTTTTTTTTTTTTTTTTTAAATTTTATTGTTTAAGATTTCTGTTATGCATTTTGTTCTTGCATTAAATATTACTTTATTATAAAAAATATTATTTTATTTACTTTGTTTTGAATAAGTAAGATATCCGTTTCTAATTTATTATTTTTTTTTCCTTTACGTTCTCTAACTAATTTTTAAATCTCTTTTGCTGTGAGAATAAATATATTTGTTTCTTGCATGATTTTTAAAAAGAATAGTCGTTATTCTTAGACGTTTTTATTTATTTATTACTTTTAATTTATTTTCATAAATGTCAGTAGTAGTCGACAAATTTTATGAAGCTATTTTTTTTTTTTTTTTTTTTTGGGGCTTGAGGATAGAGTGACTAGCTCTCTAGTGCTCGGTGCCACAGGTTTCGGGTTCGAGTTCCGGCGGTGCCATGGATGTTTGTAGTGATGTGGAATCCACTTTAAATCATAGATCCAAATTTAATATGACTGTAAAGCGTTGGGCTTAGGGTTGATAATACTACACCATTAAAAGAAAAAAATAGTCTTCTGTTTCGAAATCTGTCGGTACTGTTGACTGATGATGCTTTTTATTCTAACAAACTTTATGTATGCATCATATATAATGTGCCTTTATATATCATTTTAAAAAAATTATACATAAGACACATCAAATAGGATATATTGTTTTGGATTGATGTTGCGTTTTTGTAACATTGTTTAACTCTCGTAAAAATATTTATATAATATATATATATATATATATATATTCATATTCATTCTCTTAATTATATTCTTACTACAGGGTTGAAATTCTATTAATTTCCTAAGAGTGATACAGAGTTTGGCCCTGAATGAATTATAAATAATCTGTAGTAAAAATAAATATACCTATCTTAAATAGAATCAAATTCATAATTAAAAATTTAAAATATTATATAGCATGTAACGTTATATATTCTTAAATCAAAAGTATATATAGTTATGTTAAACCCTTATAGAAGTATAAATACTTTACTTTTATTGCATTTCATAACATCTAAAATTAATCCAATTAGTATTTTTTATGATAAAAATTTTATATTAAAACTTTAATCCATAATTTTCTATAATAGATGTATAGCTATGTGAGTAAAAGCAATTTGATTTTTCGTTCTCATTTTGCAGACGATACAGCCATAAACGGCGCAACAACTACAACTTCAACTTCTCAGATTGCATCTATGACAAAGAGCCCTATTCGCCGCTCACTTCTTACTCGTCGTTCATCAAAAGTTGGTTTAATCCCGCCTGGTTTAATGTTTAATCGCCAGAAGATAAGTAATAAAATACCTGCTTAACTAGTACGGAAATAGTTTAATGGATGGAAGTTTAGTTAGTTAAGCCAGAAATTATTTTTGTTCATTAACTAAATAATTTAGTAGAATATAGTTAATTATTGGTTAGGTTTTAGTTTTATCAATTAAATTAACTCACGAACATGCTAAAACTACAATTAAATGCGTTTAGTCTTTCAACAGACTTCCCCTACGTTTGGGTGCCTTTATATTTTCTCTTTCGGTTTGAAAGTAATTTAATTAACAAGAGGAAAAATCTGTAATTTTCCATTAAAGCCTAGATGTGCTCATTTTATGATTATTTGCATACAAAGTTATAAGATTATTCTTTAAAATACAATATTTTTTAAACAGTCCCAAAATCAAACGATTTTTTTATTCTTAAATAACCATGGCGATAGCATGAAGAAAATGTATGATGAATTAACTTTCTAAATTAACTTCTGACATTCACATAAGTCGCTTTGTTTTTCGAGTGTCTGACACTTTCAGTCGAGTTCACTCACAACTAAAGCGGCGTCCAGACTAGAGAACGAGACAATCGAGTAGTTTAGTTCCGAGCGTCTCCATCTGACAGCGATAAACAAGCCATGATATTTCTCACTAAGAGTAACATCATAAATATCATCATTGGCGCAACAGCCCCATGCTGGGCCAAAATCGTCTGCTCGCTGGCAGATTTCTAGAGAGGAGATTTTTTTTTTTTTACGAGGTAAGGTTTTCTTACGATCAATGGCCCAACGCTCTACAATTATATTAGATCAGGTTTGTTTGTCGCTCTACGGTCATCTTGTGCACACGAGGGCTAAACAGATTTGTTTAAAGTGGAACCAATAAAAACATCCATGCCACCGCCCGGATTCGAATCTGAAGCCTAGCCAAAGCGCTAGCCACTTGGCTATTAAATCATCCGTTATTTAACCACCACCACCACTTGGCTATTAGACCGTCAGCTATTAAACTGCCACCACTTGGCTATTAGACCGTCAGCTATTAAACCACCACCACTTGGCTAATGGACTATCAGCTATTAAACTGCCACCACTTGGCTATTAGACCAGAACCTACGATTTAAAGTGGATTCTGAAACACTACAAACATCCATGGCGTCGGCGGGAATCGAATCCAAAACATGTGGCACCGAGTGACAGAGCACTAGTGAGTCGGCCATCAGGCCTCATATGACCGTAGAGCGTCACAGAGCCAATCAGACATCTCTCACCCACACCATTCCCAATTTGTAAAAGTGCAACTCAGCTCTAGGTACAATGATGTGTTGTACTACTAGTAGTAGTAGTAGTAGTAATAGCAGCAGCGGCAGCTTAACATCACGTCTGCGCTTCAATCGGCAATATATGTTTGATATGTCTACATTGGCTTGGAGTAAAGGTTAGAAGCTAGTCATAAAAGATATGTGTTTTCGTCTTGTACTATGAGTCTGACTTGTCTATGACTTGTACTATACGTCTTGTACTATCGTCTGGTAGTTATGCTGGGCCTTCACGTTCTCAAAATACAAAAATTCAAACTAATAAACCTCTAACAGATAACAAAATGATAAATTTCTTGGCTTAGCTTTCGAACGAATTATGACATCGACGCGAAGATGACGCACAAATAAAATGTTAAAAAATATTGTTCGCAGTACTAATATTTTAATCAAATCAAAATTCATTTATATTAAATATGTCATCACATCATCATCATCATCATCAGCGGCGCAACAGCCCCATGGTGGGCAAAAGAGGGTCTGTCTTTTGGAAGATTAAGAAACAGGAGATGTTTCCTTTTTCCGAGATGGGGTTTTCAGCCCTATGCCCAACGTTTCTAGGCATATCAGACTGGTACGTACGGCTTAAAGTAAATTCCGAACCACTACAAGCATCCATGGAACCGCTGGGACTCTAACCTGAAACGTGTGGCCCCGATCGGCCATCACTCGGCCATCAAAGCCCCCTCCGAAAAAAAACCAATCTGATTTGGTTTGAATTTTCTCTGTACGGTCATTTTGTGCACACTTTAGGCTAATTAGACCATAACCTACAGTTTAACGTGGATTCTGAACCATTCGCAAACTTCCATACTTCAGCCACGATTCGAACCAGAAGATTGTGGTACCAAAGGCCAGACCGCTAGCCAATTGGCCATCAGGCCACATTAAATATGTGTTAGTGATAAATTATTATATAAAAAAGGCATTTTATTATTTAGTTTTCCTTTTTTTTGTTTAATCTTTTCACATCACGCGCCAACGCGTATTGTGACATTTAGGGAATAATTTTATCGGCAGTGCTGTTGCATGCTGGCGCGTAGTCAAAACATTCTATCAGGGAAAGCTTAAAATATTGCTAAGTTATCAGTGTGTTACACATATTACTGTTTTATTACCACTTTTAAATCATATTTGTTATAAAAAGTTTTCAGGGAAAAACCCATTTCCAACGCCGGGGTAATAACTATCAACACGTCCTAACGTAACCAGCAGCGAAAATATTAAATGTCCTGACTCAATTTATTACTAGCAGATATAACCCGGCGTTTGTCAGCTTTAGTGAAAGATATATTTTTTGCTTTGTTAAATTTCATTTAAAAATATTGGAAGAAAAGCTTAACCGTCTTACCAATACAAAAATATCAACATAAAACAGCGACATAAATAATAAAAATTTAGAAGCTATACCATTTGAAACCAGTAAACGAATGATTTGGTTTTCCTCAAAAACTATTTTTATTTTAAAATATTATAGAAGATCAATATTACCCCAAAATAAAAACTTAAAAAAAGAATTATATTCTAACATTTAACATAAAAAGGAAATTTCAGTTTTATAAATTTAAAAAAAAAAATGATAGATCAAACCATATTGAAAGTATTAACGTCTAGAAAAAACCATAAAAAAAACATCAACATAAAACAGCGATATAAATAACAAAAATCAATAAAAAATTAGAAGCTATGCAATTTGAAAACAGTAATCGAAGGATTTGGTTTTCCACATTTAAACTTTTATTTTAATCAATGTTACAAAAGATCAATATTAACCCAAAATAAAAACATAAAAAGAATTATAATCTGGTATTCACTTATATAAAAGGAAATTTCTGTTTTACTTAATTTAAAAATAAATGCCAGATCAAAACCATATTGAAAATTAGAAATAAATAACTTTTGCAAGTATTAAATTATTTTTCGTTACAGCATAATAAAAAAAAAAATATTCGATATGAACAAAATTAAATTTGAATTATAAAAAAAAAATTTGAAACTTTATAATAGAAATAAACAAAGCAAAAAAAAAAAAAAAAAAAATCACAAAATTTTCACTTTTAAGTATAAGACGATGATTAACTATTAGTTTGAAATGGCAATTTCGCATTTCAGAAGGATCTTATTTAAATAAAAATAACTAATTAGAATTTTTCAGCCATTTTTTGGCTACACCACAGATAAAAACAGTAAATTCTGTGGAAAAATAAATTGAATTTCTAAGTGTTATATATGCATTTTTTTATTTAAGAAATGCAGAGAGACACAAATAAATTTCTTGCTTAATATTGGGTGATTTCAAACTCGTGTGCAAAATTTTAAGAAAGAAAAACAGATCAAAATAAGCAATTTTTGTCATAAAATGTAACGGCATAATGCAAGGTATAAACACTAGACGGCGCTGTCATTGAACGAGTAAGGCTTAAAATTTGACTTTCACCGCCATTTCTACCATGATATTTTCAAAATAGTCGCCTAATTGCACGAATCGAGATAAGGCGGACATGCATTTTATGTATTGGGAAGGAATATTGAGGAAGCCCCAAAGACTTAAAGGGTATGATATCTAACAAGATGGAGCCTTTGATGAATGCACAGTTTCTGTGCAAAATTGTTCTTTTGTTAGGAGCAGAACATGCCAGGAATGGGATGATACCACAAACTGCAGAAAACATTTTTGCTTAGGATTGACGTTCTTATCGAATGTAGCCATCCATCAGTTCATCATGGGTTAATATATGCAACGGATGGTTTTCATATTAATAAATAATATGTAACGGACGAACACGTAATATGTTATAGATGGTCATATATTAACAAGTAACATGTAACGTACTGCTACATATAAGAGAGTTTCTGCATAACGTTTTTTTATCGTCCGATATTTTTCTTCCTATAGCGCAGGCTCATAACTGAGTAGTTCAGTATTACAGATAGCACGTGCAATAGGTACAATGTTTCCTATGAGCATGCGAGCTGGAAGATAAAAAAAAACGTTATGCAAAAACACTCTATTAACCAGTAATATGTAACAGAAGACACGTAATAACAGATGGTTACATATTAACACGTAACATGTAACGGACGACACGTAATGCGTAACATATGTATAAATATTAACCAGTAATATGTAACAGACGACACTTAGTAATGGATGGTTACTTATTAACGAGTAATTTGTGATGGATGGTTACATATTAATAAGTAATATATAAAGGATGATATGTATTATGTAAAGGACGATTACCCTCCTATAGTACCATGCAGACTGAAACATAAAGTCAAACGTTAGTCTGCCCAAGCGTGGCAGTTTAACCAAGAAAAAAAGTCCCTAGTTCTTCTTTTACGAATGAACTTCCTCTCATCTATCGGAAGGTCGTAAATCCTTTGATGCGTGCCAACCACCACCATGCAGAACTGTGTCGATGCTTTCCTGAATGTTGGGAAACTGAAATTGCATGCATTTCGATTTCCCGCCAAACCTCTTCCCTTCGGAGTCCACTTTAAATTGTAAGCCCCTGTCTAATATGACTGCAAAACGTTGGGCGTAGGGCTGACAGCACTGCCCCTTAAAAAAAAAAAATCATCTGTTTAGAAATCTGCCCGTAAACAGACCACCTGCCGTAAGCAGTCTTGGTCCACCACGGGGCTGTTGCGCCACTGATTATGGTGATGTTTTTATTCTATCAAACTATATGTGTAATATGTAATGTGACTTCACATAAAAATTAAAACAAATTTCATACATCAGAAAGTTAATTGTTTTGAACTGATGATGCAGTTTGCGCAACAAAATGTAACTCGAGTAAAAATATTTACACATATATAAATAATTCATATTCTTCTTTTAATTAGATTCTTACTTTAGAAATGATATTCTGTTAATTTCCTTTATGTGATAAAGGGTTTAGTTTTCAACGAATTAAAAATAATTTGTAGTAAAAATAAATATGCCTATCTTAAAAAGAATCAAATAAACAATTAATGTTTAATATTTTGTAGTATATAATGTTAAGCCCTTATAGAAATATAAAAGTTACCTTTATTGCGTTGCATAACACTTAAATTGAATCCTTTTAGAATTTTTTTATGATAAAAACTTTATGTTAAAACTTTAATCAATAAGTTTATAACTATATATTTATAATAGATATATAGCTATGCGGATCAACGCAATTTGATTTTTCATTCTCATTTTGCAGACGATACTGCCATAAAGGGCGCAACAACTACAACTTCAACTTCTCAGATTGCATCTATGACTTAGAGCCCTATTCGCAGCTCACTTTTAACTCATCGTTAATCAAAGTTGGTTTAATCCTGCCTGGTTTAATGTTTAATCACCAGAAGATAAGTAATATAACCACTTGCCTAACTAATACGAAAATAGTTTAATGAATGGAAATTTAGTTAGTTAAGTCAGAAATTATTTTTGTTCATTAACTAAATAATTTAGTAGAATATAGTTAATTATTGGTTAGGTTTTAGTTTTATCAATTAAATTAAAGCACGAATATGCTAGAACTGCAATTAAATGCGTTTAGTCTTGCAACAGACTTCCCATCATATTTGGGTGCCTATATATTTTATCCTTCGGATTGAAAGTTAATTTATTAACAAGAAAAAAACTTTTTAATTTTCCATTAAAGCCTAGATGTGCTCATTTTATAATTATTTGGAAACAAAGTTATCAAATTATTCATTAAAATTCAATATTTGTTAACAGGAATAATTTTATTCTTAAACAACTAAGGCCGTAGCCTCGTAAAAAATGGTAAATTAACTTCTGGCATTGATATAATTCGCATTTGTTTTCGAATCCCTGAGAGTTTCAGTCGTGTTCACTAACCACTGAAACCACGTCCAGAGGAGAGAACGAGACAAACGAATAGTTCTCACTCCGAGTGTCTCCGTCTGACAGCGAGAAACAAGCCATGTTATCTCTTGCTGAGAGTGACGCCATCGTCATCATTGGCGCAACTGCCCCTTGGCAGACCAAGACCGTCTGCTTGTTGGCAGATTTTTGACCAACAAATGTTTTCTTTTTTTTTTACAATGTAGGGTTGTCAGCCGTACGCCCAACGCTCTACAATCATATTAGACCGCGCTTAGTTTGATTTGTCCCTCTACGGTCATCTTGTGCACACTTTAGGCTAAGCAGACCGGGACCTACAGTTCAAAGTGGATTCCAAACCAATAACAAACATCCAAACCGCCATGATTCAAATCTGAAGCCTGTGATAGCAAAGGACAGAGCGCTAGCCACTTGGCTACCAGGCGACCACCACCACATGGCTATTAGACCATCAGCTATTAAACCACCACCACTTGACTATTAGACCAGGACCTACGATTTAAAGTAGATTCTGAACCACTGCAAATATCCATGGGACCGTCGGGACTCGAACCCAAGCACTGAGCGCCAGAATGCTAGTCACTCGGCCATCAGGATCCCCAAGAGTGACAGCTGATTGGAAATAGCCTCAGGGTGAAAACTCTTTGATGTCAAAGAAAAAAACTGAATTTATAAACTAAATAAATTTGGGAACTGCTTGAATTGGAATTCTCTGGTTGGCGAGATAGTTGATTCACTCGGAAGGTTCCGTCCATAAGGAGACAAACAGGTTTAAAATTAGTTCTCTCGTCTGGAAGAGCCTTATAGCAGTAGATTTTAAATGCCACAGAGTGCACCAGGGTTCTGACCATGCACATTTTTACCACAATATGACTCAAACTCTCCCAAGGAAGTCATTTGTAATGTTTATATCGTTCTTCCCATTTCCTCGAACCCAATGGACGGATAGTCTGGCTGATGGATTTATTTCGTTCATCCCCGACACAGATATTAAACTTTCGTTTCGCATGTCGGGTTTCAAACCCAGCTTTCCAGTTCGGAAATTCAATGCTTTTTCGACGCAGCTACTCTGTACCTTTGCAAAGTTGCAAATTTATAAATATGAATTGATAAAATGATATTCTTTTATATATATAAAAAAATCCGAATAACAATTTTTCTGCCGATTACACGCAAGTGCGTAAAGTGGCGTTGAAATTAAAAAGTCAATCATGCTTACTGCAGAGTAATTCTTCGTTGCCAGACACGCGTTAGTGCGTGAAGTGCTAGGGCTCAAAATCTTGTTTGCTCTTTAATTGGCAGTATATGTATGTTAAGTGTGCCGCTGATATTAGCGTGGAGTCGAGGTTAAAAGCGCGTTATAAAGCTATGTGGTTTTGAATCTAATGTTGTATTTGTTGTTAAAAAAAGTTTTACAATTTTCGTTGTAGAGACGATACTTCTGCTGAGCCCTGTGATACACATGTTACTGTTTTATTACCAATTTTAAATCATATTTGTTATAAAAAGTTTTCCGGGAAAAACCCATTTCAACAACGAGGCAATAACTATCAACACATAACCAGCGTAAAAACGTAACTTAACCAGCAGCGAAAATGTTAAATGTCCTGACTCAATTTATTACTAGCAGATATAACGCGGGGTTTGTCAGCTTCAATAAAATATATATTTTTACTTTGTTAAATTCCCTTTAAAAATATTGGAAGAACGCTTTACCATCTAGAAAATACTAATAAAAAATATCAACATAAAATAGCGATATAAATAACAAAAATCAATAAAAATTTAGAAGCTATACCATTTGAAACTAGTAAACGAATGATTTGGTTTTCCATGCAAATGCTTTTTATTTTAATCAATGTTACAGAAAATCAATATTAACCCAAAATACAAACATTTTTTTCTTTCTAATCCAGCTGGCAAACACTTAGACAGCTTGGTCATGGAGGCCTTAAGGCAAGCGCTGCACAGACGTTACTCACTTTGCATTACCCAGGAGGCGCGTGTAACTTGAGGATAAGCCACGGACGTGGAGTAACAATGCCTCCGCAACGCTCTACGATCCTATTAGACCGGGACCTACGGTTTAAAGGGGATTCCGAACCACTACAAACATCCATGGCACCGCCGGGACTCGAATCCGAAACCTGTGGTACCGAGCACCAGAGCGCTAGCCACTCGGCCATTCAGCCCCCCAAAAAAAAAAAAAACATAAAAATAATTATATTTTGACATTTTCTTATATAAAAAGGAAATTTCTGTTTTCCTTAATTTCAAAAAAGCGGTAGATCAAACCCTATTGAATGTAGAAATAAATAACTTTTATAAATATTAAATTATTTTCGTTACAGTAAAATAAAGAATGCTTTATATAAGCAAAATTAAAATTCTTATTATAAAAAACTAATTTTTAAACTTTATAATAGAAATAAACAGAGCAAAAAAAAAAAAAAAAAAAAAATCGCAACAAAATTTTTCTTTTTAAATCCAAGACGATTTTTAACTATTAGTTTGAAATTACAATTTCGTAATGCAGAAGGCTTTTATTTGAATAAAAATAACTAATAAGAATTTTTCAGTTTTTTTTTTTTTTTTTGTTACGCCCCAGATGAAAACAATGAATTCTGCTGAAAAATAAATTGGATTTAAGAAATTATAGATAGATACAAATAAATTTCTTGCTTAATTTTGGGCGATTTCAAATTCGTAGGAAAATTTTTTAAGAACCATAAAACAGATCAAAATAGTAATTTATTTAAATGTAAGGACTTAAATCAAGGTATAACCACTAGACGGCACTATCATTGAATACATAAGTCTCAAGATTTGCCATTCATCCTTATTTCTCCAATGATATTTGCAGAATAACACATCACTCAATAAGACTCCTGTCTGACACATATATGGCAACACTATTAACAGACCTATATGAGTTTGGATAGTAGCATCCTTCAAATGATACGTCAAACTTTCATGACATTATAATAATTAGTTTACAGGTTACAGTGGTTTTAGTGACGCCAGTTTGTAATTTTCAAAACAATGGATAAAAAAATCGTGTATTTATTATTATTTTTTTTTTTTTCATGGGGAAAATACTTTTGAAGCCAAATAGTGGTTTGAAAATCGTTATGGAAACTCTGCACCAGAGAAACCAACTATTATTGACTAGTATGCTGATTTTAAACTCTGTCGTACAAACACTGATGATGCTGAACGCTCTGGTCACCCAAAATCGACAATTGTTCCTGAAAACACAAAATCAAAAAATAGTTTTGAAAGTCCTTAAAATGAAGTTGCATATGCTAGCTGACATCTTAAAGACATCAGAAGGTAGTGTGTTTACAATTTGACATGAAAATTTGAGAATGTTTAAATTGCTTTCGAAGTGGGTGCCGTGTTTGCTCACATCGGACCGAAAACAACGCATCGACGATTCATAGCGCTGTTTGGAGCTGTTCAAGCGAGATAAAAAGGATGTTTTTGCATCAGTATGTGACAAATGATGAAACATGAATGCACTACTACACACCTGAATCAAAATGATCGTCTGCTGAATGGAGATCAGCCGGTGAAAGTCGTCCAAAGTCCCCGTTTTGAGTAGGGTGGAAGTCATTACAGAATGTAGCCATCGATCAGTTTGTCACGGCGTAAATATGTATTTGATGGTTACATAAATAATAGTAATATATAACGAACGACAAATAATATACATTAATGTGACCACCACCTGCTTTCGACGTCAACGTGAAATAACCAATCACAAAAGGCAGGTGGCAGCACATTGCAGTGGAGTGTATATAAAGAATTCCACTTAATACCACTTAAAGCCAGAATTGACAGTTGGTCACATTAATGTGACTGTACTGTGTATAACGAACGACACGTAATAAGTAACGGGTGGTTACATATTAACAAGTAAAATGTAACGAACTGCACGTAATAAGCAAAGGATGGTTACGTATTAACAAGTAAAATGTAACGAACTGCACGTAATAAGCAAAGGATGGTTACATATTAGCAAGTAAATGAAACGTACGACGCGTAATATGCAAAGGATGGTTACATATTATCAAGTAAAATGAAACGGACGACACGTAATAAGCAAATGATGCTTTATTAACAAGTAACGGGCGGTGCATAATACGTAACGGATGGTTACATATTAAGAAGTAACATATAAGGGGACGACACGTAATAAGTAACTGGTTACATATTAACAAATAAAATGTAATTTACGACACGTAATAAGCAACGGATGGTTACATATTAACGAGTAACGGACGATACGTAACTTGTAACTGGTTACATATTAACAAGTAACGGGCTATACGTAATTTGTAACGGATGATTACATATTGAGAAGTAATATATAACGGGCGACACGTAATATAACAGATGATTACACCCCTGTAGTACCGTACAGATTGAAACATCCAGTCGAACTTTCGTCTGCCCCAAGCGTTTCAGTGTGACCTAGAAAAAATTACTAATTTCTCCGCTTACGTACAAGCAGCCACTCGTCTTTCGAAAGGTCGTAAATCGTTTAATTATTGACAAACGACACCAAGCAGAACAGTGTCGACGCTATCCTGAAGGCTGGGAAACAAACTGCATGCATTTCGATTTCCATCCAAACTGTAGAGAACTAGTTTGGTGCGCATTGCTATGTAGCGCTCAAAACTTTCGCCTGCTAATGGGGACGTGGCTTATCATGCATAAGTGATTTACTACCAACAGATTATCATCTACATGTCGATTTTGCCATCTGGTTTCTGCAACAAAGTGTGTTATATTTTAATGGGGATAACACACACAATAAACCTTTACTCGTGAGAACATTTTCAAAATTTACAATTTTCGTGTGAATTTACGAGTACATGCCCTATAAGTTCGCCTTTTTTTCCCGATAGCGTTTCATCATAAATGTTCAGAGCCAATGGTTCATTTTATGAGATAGTGATTGTTTATTTTTAGCTTCCTCTTTTTTTTGTATGACAAAAATAGCTGGTTTGAATGTGTTCTATCATTCCTTAAAAACCTATTCATGAGTTTGAAATTTTCCTATATGTAAAAATTTAAGCAGGGTATCTAGAGTCAAATTTACAAACTTCCAGGAGGAGTACTGGGCACCTAGACGGCTTGAAAGCACATAGCAATGCTATATCGGAAATGCTTTCCACACGTAGTAGACGGAGCTAAACGCGGAAGTTCCGAACGTTCGTGTATAGACTAATTTCCCATATTGGTCCAGCTGTAGTAGGATACGTTATCATACGAAAACTAAACTAACTGGATATGCATATGGATTAATGGACTGCAATGGGCAAGAAGCATTGAAATTGAAGCTCAACAATATTATTGAGGCAGGGTCCTGATGGCCGAATGGCTAGCGTTCTGGCGTTCAATACCACAGGTATCGGGTTCAAATCCCGGCTTTGCCCATGGGTGTTGTAGTGGTTCGGAATCCAGTTTAAACCGTAGGTCCTGGTCCTAATAGGATCGTAGAGCGTTGCAGGGCATTGTTACTCCACGTCCGTGGCTTACCATTAAGTTACACGCGCCCCCTGGGTAATGCAAAGGGAATAACATAGGTGCAGCCCTTATGACGAAGATCACGGTCTATTTGCCAGCTGCATTAGAAGAAAAAAAATATATTATTGAGGCTCACCATTTGACACCTGAATTGGCTGTTATGTTAGATGAGTTCTTTCAGAAAGCCATTCTGATTGGTGAAGGAACAGCATACGTTGAACCGTGAGTAAATTGCTAGGTCTAATTGCTAGGCTAATCAAAGTTCGAGTACGTGAGTTATAGTGTACCATGTTGGGATGTCGCGCTACAGCGTCTGGAGGTTTAGTTTGTCGCTCTGCGGTCATTTTTGCACACTTTAGGCTAATGAGACAGTTTGAAGTGGATTCTGAACCACTAACAAACACCCCTGCCACTCAAGATTCCGAACCTGAAGCCTGTGTTCACCGAATGCCAGACATCGTCTGGAGAATTGCTGCGTGTAAACGACGTGCATCTGTAGTTCGCTGTTAATATTGACTACGTTATTTTTGTAGATGTAAATAAACATTATACATTCTGTTTAAGAAGTATCAGGAATGTATACTTTAAAATAAGTCCGTAAAAAAGATATCATTGAAATTTTTTTTATTGTAAAGTTGGTAGCACTGTTCTCAGTTACCAAGTGGAATTTTTAGAGCGATTTGTCAGTATATTGACAGCAGCTATTTTTGTAATCAGGCATTTTGAGTGATCTTTGAATTTTTTTTGCAATCGGAAAAAATTGTTGAACAAAAAGAATTGGTCATAAATTTCAAGTTTCAAACAAATTCTTTTCACCATCGTTAAAAATGTTATAAGACCTACAGTTAATCATGCAGTGGAAAACAGAAGCATATGAATGGAATAAAGCATTCAAAAATAAGGCTGAGAAGTAGTAGTTGGTGTGTTTTGTTCTAGTCGTCATTCAACTGTTACGATCGACGGAAACATTAAAAAAATCAAGAAGTTGATGATCATTATTATGAGCTTTTAGAGAGTTGGATCAAGAGGTGAATATATATTTTATTTTAATTGAACTTTGGTCATGAAACGCGTCGCTACACGATTAGTTCCAAAAGAACACAATAAAAAGAGTTAAAAGCAGGTGGCAAGGACTATTACGCAAACCTTCATTATGCAAGCGTCTCTATCGTATAACGTCTCGGCCTGTATTAGATCATTAAAAGGCTTCAAGAAGAAAATTGCTTTCAGGTTCACGGGAACACTTTAAATTTTATCTACAAGAATATATGTGTATATATATATATATAGTTCGGTCTGTTCAGTCACTTAACAGAAAAAGAGCAAAACAACACTTCTGGTCGATTCGTCGCAGAATATTCTTCCTCTTCTTCTCCAAAACTTCCCTTTAGAAAATCCATCAAAAGGGGTGGTGAACTTCCCTCACTTTTCTTTTTCTTATTGAAGTGACACTTCCTCAGTCCATGCAGAAATCATCCTCCTGATGCAGAAACCCACCACCCGAAACCACCCCATCCTGATGCAGAAACTCATGATGTAGTCCATATCCCATCTGTACTGTTCCGATCTGTGGAGGTCGAACAGACAATCGCTAATTTCATGAGGTCTCATTATCCATGACACTGAATATCTGCTCAGGTTTGAGTGACAGATTGTTATTATTAGAATAAAACACTAATCGTAGTATAAATATCCATGCACTGCTTATCTGCTTTCAGATTTGAGTGATAAGTTGCTATTATGCACTTTAAAGAATACATTACTTTCCCCTGGGAACAATAATGCTTTATACATATATTTTTAGTGGAAAGAATTCAACATTCTCTAAAATCTCAACGAATGTCCTCGACCAAGCACATTATTCACTTTCTTTTCAAAGTTAAAATTATCACTTCTAGAAATGCGTTTTGACTAGATGAGACCATAAAAGAAAAAATCAGCTGAAGGAACGGAAAGTTATACCACAATCACCCTACGAAAAATACATGGAGGAATAGATTAACCGCTGTCTTGGTGTGTTTCACTCGATTCATTTAAAGGTCATAAAATAAATTTTGATGAATAAATTGATTATTGTGTGTTTTATTTAACAATTTCGGATTTTTTTACACAGAGTGCATAACATGGTGTCCTTTCATTTATGACGATTTTATTGTGTCTTACCTCATTAAAGACTTTCCAGTCCTTTATTGTAATATTCTTCCGAGCCGTCAAGTGGAGTGTTGGCGTCAGGTGGAGAACTTTAATCCTTATAGCAATATCTTGTCCAGCAGCCCAAACCCATTTCTCGTGCATACGGCACAACTGTTGAGAAAGTGGGGCTTCCTTCCAAAAACAAAGTTCAACCCAAATAAAACAAACATGTATTGGTGATCGCAACGGACAGCATGGGCAACATAGGCATAATATCGAATATAGTCCAGCACTACTTTCCAAAGTCATAGCAGCAGGGGCCAACCACAAATGGGGCTTCTTCTTGAATGTCCACTTCACCAATATAGGCAAGATACCTCTTAACCCGGCCATTGATTAACGGAGCCCGTGCAGGGGTCTACGACTAGGCATCTTTTCCTCTTCTGGGCCCTTCAGTAATCTATTACTTGGGATGGGGGAAGGTCACTCTCTCTACATCTTTGGTTTTCGTACTTCGTCTTTTTGTGTCTATGTCCATTATTCCCTCCTCACGATGTCTCTAACCCCTTCATTACTATGTCTTTTCAGAACTACCAGGCACTTCACTCATTATTCGCTGATTTTCTTCATAAAATCCACCCCTGGGCTTATAGCCTTTTCATTGGTATGGGGTGAATGCTGACACTTAATCAGATCGCAGTTACGCAGTTCCTCCGGAAACTGATCATCCCTTTGAATAGACCGGGTAAGGGCTAGTGACCATCGTATCCACTAAGGGCTAGTGACTATCAAATACCCCTTTCAAGGGAACAGATAAAAATGTCTCCACAATGAATGAAATAATAATTAAAAATGTTTACCTCTTAGCCTGGATAACCTCCTTAAAAATCTCTTTAACTTTAACTTTTTAAAATATTTATAAATGCATATTACCACGACAAAAAGTGCATCTTATCCTTCTTCGAAATTGGTAAACCTGGTTCTGAGACAAATTGTAGAGACGAACTTATAATTATCTAAGTGAAAAAAGCATGATTTTTCATTAAAGTTTTACGGTTGGCAAACAATTCCATCACGTTTATTAAACAAAATACATCGGCCTCAGTAAAAGTTTGTCTTGACAAGTCTTGGCCAGAGGTTGTAAATCAAGATAAAAGCAAGCTTTGCACATTTGTCAGAATACAAAAACTTTGTAAAGGACCATTACAATTTTAACCTCCTCGCTTTCCTACTTTAGTCTGAGTCACAAGAGTCAAACTACATCGATGGATGTATAATTAAGTCTAAAAATCATAATTATGAATAAGGCTTTGCTCCGCTCGAATAAAAAATTCTTTAAAAGATCCATTTTTTCAAAATTTCATTTCTTTTTTTTTTAATGCAAATATCAGGACAAGAGCTACAAAAAAAAGCAGACATGAAGACCTCTCTTTTCGCACGCAGCGTTTTGTTCAACAAGCTGTTTTTCTTTCATTTTCTTCTTCTTCTAAAGCTCCTTCGCCCTCCCCCACCCAACTTCTAATGAAAACATCCTCTTCTTCTGCCGCTTACCACTTATTATTCGCCGCTCAGCGGTTTTTCCACCAGCAGATAGAAGAGGTGTGAAAACAAAATTTTTACTTCATCCTTTCTTCTTAACTTGCCCTTTTTTTTTTATCTTCTTGCAGTTTTGGTCTTTTAACACCTTAAAAAACGTGTCCCCGTCGTGTTTTACGACGCGTACTTTGTGTTTTATCCATTCTTTTTTGGTGGGGTTTTGGGAATTTTTACTGGATGGAGAAATTGAATATTTAATTGCCGCTTAAAACAACCGAGGGCCTTTTGAAGTTATTGGAAAAGGTTATTTTTATTACGGAACTTAGTGTGATTAACATAACATATTATTTTAAACGAAGTATTTTAGTTTAGGAAACTGAACGGAAAAAAAATTAAATTTATGAATTTAATATTAATTCCATTTTATTCATTTAACTGGTAGAATGCAATGTCTTACTCTTATAGAATTAAATTTCATATTAACAGTCTATGAGTAATTATAAGTTACAGGTGTAATAATAATTTCATGAAGATATTCATCATTTAAATTAATATTAAACATATTCTATAATGATAGCTATATACTTCTTTTCATCAACACCACAGCCTGTTACCGACCAAGCCAGTCTCCATAAGCTTCCTTCATCTTACTCTATCTAAGACAAGATACTACCGTGCATAAAATGTAAAAGCAAATTTAAGAAAAATGTTCTTTTCTCTAAGCTGGCGAACAAGCTTATACTACTTTGTCCAAACAGTAAGACCAATTTTCAATTTAAAATTCCCGGGGTTATGGAATTTTAATTTTTCTTTCTTGTTTTGGTTGCTGGCACTATCCTTGACCTTCTGTGAAAGTTGACGTCAAAATATTAATTTGTGTTTGAGTTACCCTTGGCTTTGTGAGACGCTAAAACTGATTCCCGAATTTTTGAAATGTCTAAATGAATTGAGCAAAGAACTTGCATTAAATTTTGTTTTCAAAAACGTATAGAATGTTTCAGAAAGCATTCCTAAATTGAAGAGAAATGTTTACAAGTGGTATAAACAGGGCTTTAAACGCGTCAAATGTTGATTGGTACAGAAAACACTGATTGAGACAGCTCACACTGCATTGATTCTTTGTGATTTCAAGATTTTTCATTAAATTTTGCTATTGGTAAACAAGTCCATAACATTTTTTAAACAAAATGCACCGGCTTCAGTAAGAGTTTGTCTCGGCCAGAGGTTGTAACTCTGAAAAAAGAAAGTTTTACACAATTCTCTGAATACGAAATCTTTGTAAAGGAGCATTACAATTTTATCTTCTTGCTTTCTTACTTTCGTCTGACTCATCAGAGTCAAACTACGTCGATGGATGTATAATTAAGTCTAAAAATCATAATTATGAATAAGGCTCGAATAAAATTCTTTAAAAGACTAAAATCCATTTTTTCTCCCTTGCTTTTCTTTTTTTTTTACTTCAAATACCAGGACAAGAGCATGAAAAAAAAAAAGCAGACATGAAGACCTCCTTTTCGGCCGCAGCGTTTTGTCAACAAGCGACCGCCGCTGTTTTTCTTTCATTTTCTTCTTCTTCTGAAGCTCCTTCGAACACCCCAACTTCTAATGAAAACATCCCTTCTGCTTGCCACTTATTATTCGCCGTTCTGCGGTTTTTCCAGCAGCAGATAAAAAGGTGTCAAAGGAGAATCCATCCTCTTCTTCTCAATTTGCCCTTTTTTTTTTTCATCTTCTTGCAGTTCTGGTCTTTTAACACCTTAAAAAACGTGTCCCCTTCGTGTTTTACGACGCGTACTATGTGTTTTACTCATTCTTTTTTTGTGGGGATTTGGGAATCTTTACTGGATGGAAAAAATTGAATATTTAATTGCCGCTTGAAACAACTGAGGGCTTTTTGAAGTTATTGGAAAATTGTTATTTTTATTATAGAACTTAGAGACACTATCATTAGCATAACATATTATTTTAAAAGAACTATTTCAGTTTAGAATACTAAAAGAAAAAAAAAAAAAAAAAGAATATAATTATGGATTTAATATTAACTCAATTTTATTCATTTAACTGATAGAAAAAAATGTCTTTTCTGAATTAAATTTATTATTAATGTGTGGATAATTTCAGGTTACATGTGTAATAATAATTTTATAAAGATGTTCATCTTTTGAATTAATTTTAAACTTATTTTATAAAGATAGCTATATACGTCTTCGTCAGCACTACAGCCAGTTACAGGCCAAGACCATCTCCATGAGCTTTCCATATGACTGTCTGAGGCAATAGATCTACTACTATACTATACTATACTATACTATACTATACTCTATATCACACCATTCTGCTTAGAGCTGTTTTGGTTTTGGTTTGTCGCTCTACGGTCATCTTATGCACACGAGGGCTAAACAGACCAGGACAGTCTAAAGTGGATTCCGAACCACTCACAAACAACCATGCCACCGCCAGGATACGCCTAGAGCTTAGTAGTCGCTTTACTGTTTGGGAATGATGTGGGTGAGAAGTCTGATTGGGTTTGGTAACTCTCTACAGGGCATATGAGACTGGGACCTGCTACATATGTGAATTCCGAACCATTACAAAAATCCATGGCATCGCCGTGATTCGCTCCTGAAACATGTGGTACAGAGCGCCAGAGCACTAGCCACTCAGTCATCAGACCCCAACACAATAGATCGCCATTTGTTGGCTCCCAGACCCTTTAGATCTCTTTCGAATTTTTTTAGTTGGACTTGAGTCGTTATTTCTGAAAATCTAATCTAATACGATTTGCTATTATAACCATTAAAATATTAGGTTCTTGATAGCTATATACACGGATATTATAAAAAAATATTAACATACGAGTCCCGAGCTATCATGCCATTCATAGAAACTGAACGAAATTTTTGCAAATAATTTGAAAGATACCATCAGACGTCAGGTTCAACATGTTCCTCTTGCCATGGTACGTGTTTCAGTGCTATCCACCATCTGCCGCATGCAAAGTTTCATCATAAACAAGTAATATATAAAAAATAAAATTAAGTCAAGTCCTACTTTTTTTCCACTATATTGCAGAAAGTCCTTTATAAATAATTTTCATTCATTTTTTAAGTTTATCTGGCGCCATCTATTGGTAGATGTATGCAACTTAAATCTAAAAGAAAATAAAATAATTAGTTAAATTTAATTACTGAATTAATATTTGAAAAAACTGTATTAACATCCAGTATCATCCACTAGAAATTAAAAAAAAAAAAAATGTATTTGAACTTGAGCGGATGAATAAAAAGTATTTTATGAATTATTGAAAATGTGAACAAGATATATATAGGGAGAGTGTGAGCTAATTTGAATGAAGGAGCTCACGTGGAAAATTTATGAAATTGATTAAAATACTTTTATTTATGTTGCTTTTCTCTTATTATTGGTTGTTTTCACTTTTCTCCCTTACTCTGTCTAGCGCCAGCAATTTTCGTGCTGCATGCATCGTTCCAGTGCTATTTACGGTTCTTCGCTATGGAGATCACATTAAAAAAAAAGATGTTACTATGTGAAATTTTCAAAATCGTACCCCTGTAACTCTAACTTTTAGTGTTTAACTGTTGTTTTTCAAATGATTCTTCAACACATACCGCAAAATACTGTAAACCCAAATTTCATTCAAATTTCTGTCAATGATATGATATGATAACTAGGGACGCGCATATCGAGATAGTTTTTTAATAATCACATCGTTATAACTTTTATTTATACAGGTATTGTGAAATTTTCAAATAAAGCAGCAAAATAAGGACTAAATCGTTTTCCAATTGAAAAAAAAAAGCATAACATTTAATTTGTGAACTAACAGTCTAATTTTTTAATTAGCAATTTCGCACAATACTTATGATATTGTGAGCCGATACATAAGGTTTTGAAAGTACTTGCCATATGTAAAAGAACATTTAGTTACATGTAGTTATAGTTTGAATATCATAACATCTGTGTCGTTTTCATTTATTTAATTGATTACCCACAAAAATATAATGCCTTGGATCATTTTGTTTCCGTAAAAGGGAAAAGTTTGAAATAAACATAATAAAGATAACAAAGACGAGAATAAACATGATGGTTGAGATTTTTCAGCATAAACATATTTTTCTCATTATTAATGTAGTATTCACGCCCTTTAAAAATCCAAATAAGATATTTTTTTTTTCCTGCATAACCAGAAATTTTATATAATTTCAAAACATTAGTTTCTACCACATGATTGAAATTAGTAAAATTTTAGCACCACTGTTTCTCTTGCCTTTTTGTGTTTATTCTGAAAACATCAACAAAATTGTTAAATATGTCTAAACCACCCCGTCTTTCACCATATCCTGATTATCCTGAGATCCTATTGCCATCTATGAAAACAGCTGAAAAATAATGAAATAAATTCTGTGAAATCATTTGAAAATAACCATTAACATTTAGTAGAGAATAACAAACCCAGCAATGATTTGCTATTGCTAAATCTGAAATAGATAGAATTGATTGATTTAGTTTGTCGGTCTACCACCATTTTGTGCACCCTTTAGACTATTAGACCGGGATCTACAGTTTAACATGAATTCCGAACCACTCTCAAACATCCATGTCATTGCCTGAATTTGTATCTGAAGCCTATGGTAGCAAAGGGCAAGGCTACCGACTTGACCATCAGGCCGCTAGATAGAATTGAAGTTCAATATTATTTAAATATTAATTCAATTAAGATGTTAAGAACTGAATAGTACGTGAAATGTTTTTTTGTCTGTTTTTTTGCCGTTTTGCTTTTGTTATATTTTTTTCTTATTTCATTAGCTTGTTAAATTATTTGGTTGCATAGGAGAATTTAATTTTGTAGAATTTCATTCATTAACTCTTTGTATTCAATATATCGGGCAAAATGCTTTTTGTTTTAACAGCAGTCGAATGCTGTTAAAATGCTGCTGCCATAAAATTAGATTAGGTGAAAAATCCAATCTTCAGTTGACACTGCAAAAACAAACAGCGACCCCTACTGGATTTCGTTCAAGCTATTCTAAACAATCCTGGTACTACAGCACACTCGTAAGAACTTTGAGTTTTATTTTAAATAGATTAGTGTGCGAGACCAAAAATATTCTTACCTCAGAATTAGGAAACTTTATCTGTATTCACGCAGTAGGAGATTTAAAAAATTTATCACACAAAATAGCAAATTAAATAATTTACGCAATGTTACTTTTTTTTCAACAAATGGGTAAATAAAACTGTGCAATGTTTGTCTCTGAAGAATATAAAATAGAATTTAATATGCAATTTACTGATAAAGTTTTAGTAAGAGGTCCAATTTTGATGTGATTTACCATATCAATTCTTAAGTAACTGGCACACTTTTTGTTTTATATGGGAGGAAGACATCCATAAAAGAAGTTGGCTGCTAGATGTGTGTGTATCATGCATTTTTAGTGATCCTAGGTAGTCAATACAGGAATAGATATCTTTCTATGAAGTAGCTATACTTAAATTCTTGTCGAAATTATTTCTAGTCAGTCAATAGTTGTTGAAAGTCATTGAATGTTTAAAGATAACATGGTTACATACTGATAGAACACCCTGAATACATTAGAATCTCCTATTTTTCCCGATTTAATTGCGAATCATACCAAAGTGCTCAGTTTAAAAAAACAACAACCATAAGTTATGCATTAAATTATTCAAAAGGTTTTCTTTTTTACATTTCACCACAGAGTTTAGAGACTTGTAGATTGTAGACATTTGTTTACCCTGGGTTATGCAAAATGAACTACGTCTAGGTCTATGGTTACGGGGCACGTCTACCTACAAGAGCATCTTAGTCGTTGACTCGCCTACCTGCCTACCTGCTCCGACTAACGGCACAGCAGACCATCCCATCTTGCAGTGCAACTTGACGATGTAGACCACAACAGAAACTACGAGGATGGCAAATCTATACTGGATGGCACAGCATCGAATGGCCGAGAGGCCACGGGCGGGCGTTGGCTGAAGTGAAGTGAAATGTTTAAAGATATCGAAAACGAATTTAGAAATTCAAGTTGTTAGCTGATACAGTAAAAACTCTGAACTCTTTCCATTGGTAAAGAATTGAGAATAATATATAAGTCATTAAAATCTGAGGTGAAATTAAAAAGAAGAACGCGATCAGTCAATGCATAACTTAAGGTTGTTGTTTCTGATACTGAGTACTTTTACTTCGGTATTATTTGCCATTGATTCGGGAAATATAGCTGATTCTAAGGTATTCAGCGTGTGTTACGAGGAAAGGGGGTTGGTGCAGCATTGCACTCGTATTTTACCACAAAAGTTTGAGTGAGCAACCCCAATCTGGATATTTGATGAGTTCGCACACTTCTACTTGAATCCAGACTTTCTGGCCTACTGACTTATTAAACCCATTTTGGCTTAACTTCCCTTTGCGGATTTCGAACCCGGTTAACCCGGTTCAAACAAACACACTTCCCTTCAGCCAACGCTCATCCGTGGCCTCTGGTCATTCGACGCCGTGCAGTCTAGTACAGATATGTCATCCCCTCGTAGCTTCTGTCGTGGTTAACATCGTCAAGTGCACTGCAAGATGGGAGGTGCTCTGCAGTGACGCTAAGTCGATACAAAGTTTGGGGAGTCCAGTTATCCCAATGCGGCTAAGATGCTCTTGCAGGTAGTCATAGCCAGCCATAGACGTAGAAGCTCGTAGGCGTAGTACCCCATAACCGTAGACGTTGAAGGTGGCAACCGCAACTTTCAAGGAGGTATATCGGTAAGTTGAGATTCTCCCACCTTTTACCCTTGGTAACCTGCTTTCTTGCATAATTGACGTATTTGGTCAGTTCTGTTAACGGTGCTGCAACTGGCACTGTAGGTGAAAGGGCGATCTGGCTGGCTCATATTGCATCCTTGCTTGGAGCATTTGCCTTTCGTGACGAGAACTAAATCACTAACAATAATGCGAGTATTGAATTTGATGACATATTGCATTCAGTCAATCGATGGTGGATTGGTTTTTGGGAAAGTAAATATTGACTATAGTAAAAGTTTTATGCGGAAGAGGAATTGTGATGGCTTGTATTTAATTTTCTCAGTGGGGAAATAAGATTTAGAGCATTGCAAGGAGTAGTTGAATCAACTACTATTAAAAGTCCCACTCTTTGTTTGTTATCAGGTCGATCTGTTTTATAGATTCATTTTCCTGGTAAGGGGAACTGATATTCGGAATTAAGGATTTTTTCCTATATTGCTAAAACTAGAACTGAAGTAAAAAGATTTTTTTTTTTTCTGGCTCGGATACTACGAGCTTTCCTTTGTAAAATGTTAAATGGAGGATAGAACACGAAAAAAGTTTAGAAAAAGTAAAGAAAATTTAATAAATCAAAAAGAGCCAAATTCACATATTTAGTTCCTGGATTAATTGTTATGTCATGTGATAGGAGAAGAGGACTGGAGACTGAGTACCAGGATCTGCAAAGTTTGATACGGTACTGCCAAAATTTTGTAACACCTCGAAGCCCAATTTTTTGTTAATTTTTTTTTTAAATATTTTATCTTTAAATATAATTATTGGAATTGTACTGGTGGGAGTAGATAATTTCTTTATTTCTTGACTGAAGATGAAAAGAGACTGTTAAATTTTTTCTGTTATATTTCCATTAAAGCAAGTTCTTTAATGGAGGCTTGAAAAGCTGAGACATGCATTTGACAGAATTTTTAGATTTAGAATATTTCTTTAGAATTGAGTGTCTTGAATTTAAAAAAAAATTTCTAATTTCTGGCCCTTATTTCTCACATTGAAAAGGATGCAAGTAAAAGTGGGATGCATGAAAGAGAAACAGTGTCAACATTGAACTAAGGTCAGCATTTTTTTGTGTGAACCATAATCTGGTCTACTCTTACAAAACTTGTCCCAAAATGTAAGAATGATGTGAATAAGAAAAACTTTTTTCGTTTTATTTCCATTAGGTCTTTTGTTAGAAGTGCAGTAGAAATCAAGCAGAGATTTTTTCTATGTAAAGAGCTGCCCAGAAGATCCATCGTATTTCTAATTTACGGAAAGTGCCAAAATGATGGGTGAATATGAGTAATTTATCTTATCTGGTGATGTGCATATAATTGATGCATTTTAAAGTAGTTACATCGGATGAAGTGCAGTCTTTTAGCGATTTAGAATGTGCTTTGGAAATCATGCCTTCGGGAACTATAGTAACAGATCGTTCCCCATGTTGAAATACGATATGTAGATCTGTTTGAATATGATTATTTTTTAAATGAAGATCGTCAACTAGACCGCACTTGATGAAATAAGAGTTCAATGTGGTATCCGCCATAGTGATAGAAAAAACACTCGTTTAAGGGGTAGGACCTCTTTTCCCTACATTGTAAACCATAATAAAACTAACAAGTTAATTAATAGCACTTAGAGTCGGAAAAATGTAAAGATTAATTAAAAATGTAAACAGCAGCATTTATCACCAAACACTGTTAATCATTGGACTCCAAGGCAAAGATCATCATTGGACTCGAGGGCAAAAAAAAAAAAATCTAATTTGTGATGTAATTAAAAAAAAAAAAAAAATTGGATATACCCTTAATACTTTATTTAATTGTCGATCCTGAACCTTTGCTGAAAAAGAATTGCTTTTGCATGAATCAACATTCCTGTACATTTAATTAAATAGCGAATTAAATTCAATGTAAATAGAAGTTTTCTTCTTATTCAAGCAAGCAATCATTTATTTATAACAGACATTAAGAAACTGTTTCGCTTCTACGTTGTAATATATTGTCTGCTTTTATGATGAGTAATATTTAAAGATTTTTTTCCCCACTTTGAAAACAAATGACTTAATATAATAATTATATTATTAATTATTTCTACTTACTTAAAAGAATTCAATTAGATCGTTCATCATGCCTGACATGCAAGGTAAGAATTGATCTTTCCTTATTATTCGTAAAATTGGTGCAATTTAAATTTTTCCAAAAGTTTAAACTTATATTTCGATTTACTGTTAAAACGTTTTCTGTTTCTCATTTTTAAAACTATTGTTTTTAACTGAGATTAGAATATTCTCCCACATAAATGATCATGTTTCCTCAATTTATATGTCATTTTTTTTTTTAATTTATTTGCATGTTTTTTTGTTTTATAAATTGGGAATTACAACATTGCAAAATTTTCTTTTCTTTAATACTGGTCTGGTTAAAAAGTTCTATTTATATGATTAAAAAGTGTCATAATTCATTCGTTTTGTATGTTATTTACTATTTAGTACTCTTATCTAGTTATTTATAATGAATTCTATTTATCAAACTTCTTATTTTGCTTTGAATGGTTTCTAAAAGTCTATTCACTTCGACAATTTTTTTTTACCTCATCTGTATACAAATATTGCTTGCATTTCCATTTCCTCTAATTAAGTGATATTCTTAATCCAAACTATAACCTGTTATGTTTTTTAAATCTATGGCCATGTAGTTGTTTGCTAAATGGAATCTTTAGATAAGAAGGGTCTAATGCAGCAGGTATTTCTTAAGTATTTGGTGCATTGAAATCCTGTCAAGGTCACATCTTAGTTGACCATTTTGAGGAGTTATGATGATTTTCCCAATTATTTCACACATGAAAGGGATAATAAGTTACTTATGCAAAAATGTGTTTATATCTGTTAGGTGTGAACAGCTACTAACACATTTTTGTATGCCTTTTCGACATGATAGATTAATAAAATATATAAATCTTTTAAAAAATATATATTAATAAAATACATATATCACTTTTGTGATTATGATTTTCAGTTATAATTTCAATAATAAAATTTTTCTTTTCTGTATATTTGTTCATATATGTTTATTTTTTATACTTGTGTTCTTTTAAGTAACCATTAAAATCGAACATTAGTGGTCTACATTTAAGTAGTTAAGAATAAAATTAAGGAATTAAATTTAAAATATTTTATGTGGGCATATTTTATCCTTTTCTTTTTTGAAGGCATTCTTCATAGATATTAGAAGTTACTAAAGCATTAAGAAATGATGGCCAGACTGCCAAGTCAAAATAAAAAAAAAAAAAAAACTAATTTGCTAAGGTTTCTAAAACAATGTTTTAATTTCATTTGTCATTTCAGTAATTTTTACGTTCTAAAATGATTAGCTTTATTAATTTATGAATACTTGTTACTATTTGATAACAATTGCCCAAATATTAAAGATTCATTTGAATGGCTCTTTGACATGTTTAATGTTGATATATTTCAAATAAAATCAAACATTAAATATTTGAAGTGAGCTTACATAATTCACTGAGCTTATTTAAAGATTTATATCCTATCACTTAGCAGTCACAATAGGTGTTTGATAGAGATCCAATCAAATTTATGCATTTTTGTAACAGTCGGCCATATTTACGTACATTTTACAGTATTTTCATGTTACTGTTAATCTAGTATAACCGTTGTTAACAAAATTTTTTTTTTTTTTGTTTTTCCAATAATTTTTTAAATTCATGTTTATTTTTTTTTTTTTATTATCTAAATAATACATTATAATTTATACTTGTTTGAAAAATATTTAGTTTTAAAATTTGATAATAAACAACTTTTAATTTAAAACAATTTATTCATGTAAACTTAAAATAACTCATGGTTCCTATTGTTATTCTAACTTTTAGTCACGTCACTCATAATTTTTTTAATAATTTTTATGTAGGCTAATAATTAATTGTAACTAAATCATTACTGTATTGATGAAATTAAGATTTTAATATTCTATATTTTGTATGATTATGATTGATATTTTTTGTTAAGTATATGTAATTTATATACAGTTTTTAGTTAATAGTTGTCATAGTAATGCATAAATATAAGGGTATATATAAAATATATATTTCAACTGCAAAAAAAAAAGTAGTGAGTTAAAATTTTATTATTCTAATTATGTTCTTAGGAAAAACTGAAACATATTTTTAGAAAGATTAGGTCTTTATTTATTTTATTACTTTTGATAAATTCAGTTTCTTTTATTTAATGTTTATTCTTAACACATTTTTTTTTTTTTTTTTTTTTTTTTCTTATCTAAAAAAATACCAATTTTATACGTTGTTACAAATATTTTAATTTCTTTTTGTTATATTTAATTTTCTTTTAAGTTAATTATATTTTTTGTAGTTAAAACTTCTGTAGCTCTTCATTTATTATATTTTGTTCTATTTAGCTTATCTTTGATAAAAAAAAAAATTTCTCCTTATTTATTGTAACGTTTAATTAATTTAGGTTTTTTAAATCTAATTAACTTAATAGTTATTGTAAAATCCAACCAAAGTGATATGTTATATTAGTTATATGGCCAGTTGTGTTCTTAAATAAGATAATGGAATAATAACAAAGTAATCAATTTGATAAATAATGAATTAATAAATTGATTATTTGTTTAAATTTTTGTTGTAGTTAAAATGTTTTTGTATGAAAAGGCACATAATTTTTCTGCTTGAACTTTTCTCAGTTTTATATTTTGTAAAATTTGTAGATGCAATTGAAAACATTATTAATCAGAGGTAATTTTTTTAGAAATGTTTTGATTTTTATTAAGATTTTAAATAATTGAACTATTTCAATTTAAGTTACGAAGCATGAAATTTTTGAATGCATGTTTCTAAGTATTATCATATATCCTTTATAAAGATGCATTTGGAAATTTATTAGTTAATTTGTGTTATTTTCTAATACCTTGGGAAAAAAAATAGGTGTGTAAGTAAAATGAATAAGCTGCCTCTTTTTATTGTTTGATTTCATGATGTATTTTCTTTGAATTTAAAATCCTTAAATTACCTTTTTAAAATGAATATTAAATAATATTTATCCTATTAATAAAAGTTAATTTTTTTTTTCAGATCTCATGTTCCAGCTGCGTGTAAGTATTATATATATTAATTTTATTTTGGTTAATAAGCCTATTTAAAATATAATTATCATTCAAATTTAAGATCGTTTTGTCATCATTTGGTTAGCAGCAATTTAAGCAGAGAAAAGGCAATTACATAAATGTTAGATAATTTTTGTTTTAAAATTGAAATTATTCTTGCTCATATTTATCCCCTTCTTATACTTTTATTTCTGTAATCTTCAATCTGAATTTTCAGCTTTTAATTTTAAAAACCAACAGTATAGGCTATAATTGTTCTTAGACAAATATGTTTTCTATTTTTTTACAGTGATTTATTATTATTACAACAGATACATTAAAAATGTGATTATTTTGATTTCTGTGTAAAAGAAGAGGCACTTTTTAATCCATTAAGGACCAAATCTTTTTCACTTGAAAGGAAATTAATACAATTTAAACTTTTTTGCTTATAAGAATCTAATTAAGGGAACATAGGGAAAATGGAATTTTCATTTTTATACAATTTACAAAATGGGAAAATGCAATGTCAGTCCAAAACGATTACTTGTCCGATGCATAAAATTTTTTAAAGCTAAGTTAAAGGCATATTACATTTTCTACATGTAGTTTGATAGAATGAAAATTGTCTAAAATGAATGACTAATTATTATAAAAAATTATCATAAAAGACCTAAAAAATATATTTTTTTCTCCTAATCAGGTAAACTTTCTCTATACAATGCAGAAAAAAAGATTTCAAAAATTTACTAAGGAAAAGAGATGAAAAAAAAAAAAAAAAAAATAGTTTATGTAATATTGCATTTTTTCAATGCTTTAATGTTAATGCTTTATTCACTTTTTTTCAGTATATCATTTTATAATTTAAAAATAAGTTATTGTTTAATAAATCTGATAAATTGTTTAGTAACACAAGATATTTACTATCGATTAAATCAGCCTTTTTTTAGTATTCATTTTTTTTCTTTTATGTTCTTTTTTTTAAACTTAATATTTTTTTTTTTATTTTTCTCATTTTAAGAATTTCAGTGAGTTTTCAGAGTTTGCTTTTGATAATGCTACGTTTATTTAGTGTCAAAAACTTTTGAAGTTTTCTTCTGAGCTGCAACATAGTTGAAGTATTATCATAATTTGTTGAAAGATTAAAGCTAAAAACTCATTTATAAAGTACAAATCTGATTTAATTTTAAGCTTTAAACTTTTTAAATGTATCAGTTATTAACATCTCTGAAATTTATTATTATAGAATGAAAATATTGATAATATTTTCTGTTATAGTTAAATCTACACTAAAATACAATGTAAGAGTAAGAATTTTTTTTAATAAATAAGAATTTTTTTTTTTATTTAAATAAGACCTTTTTTTTTTAGTTTAGTTATCTAGAAAATACTTTTTATTTTCCTTTTATTAAAAATTTAATATATTTTTTATTAAAAAAATGTTTTAGTGGTTTTTATAACAATAATTATACAAAATTTTAATTTATTAAAAGTATTCTCAATAGTCAATGAATATAAGAAAATTTTATCTTATTTTATATATTCATTTGTTTTTATTAAAACAGTTTGTTATTCACTTCATACAACATTTAGAAAATAAAAATAAAGAAAACAAATAAAATCATGAGAAATTACATGAATACAAGTCAGAAATTAACAAAACACATTTTTTGATTTTCCTGTAATTAGACGGTACTAGAGAATGTTTGATTACACTTCTGAGAAAAATATTTTGAAAGTTTGCATTTTTTGATAATTTTTGTTTTTTAACTTTTCGTATTATTCAATGATGAAATTCTAATATATATTTGCAGTTCAGTGCTAATCAACTTGAAAGGCTTGCCAAAAGAGCTGAAAAGGATGAAAAAATACAAAAAAATAAAATAAAAAAAAAGGTTAGTATTATTAATCATTCCACAATTAAATTAATAATTACATTATTTGATTACAGCTTGCATATAAAATTGTAACTATTAATGCATTTCATTAGTTTAAGAATGAAAGTGATTTATTTTACTATGTTTATTATTTAATCTGTTAAATTTCTGTTTCATTATAATGAAATCTTTATTAGTACTCATTAGAGAATAGCCAATTT
>BPLR01005308.1:0-16487 GCA_021605095.1 Caerostris extrusa | reverse complement strand
GAAAATAACTATGAAAATTTAAAGGCACAAAGTTTTAATAGATTGAATAATTATTTCTAAGAAAGTTGTGGACTTTTTTTTTCCTTGATCGTATTTCCCGACAAAATTGACCAAATTGAAACTTACTAAACTAGTTTTTGGTATTTAGTTAAAGCCGAAATCTTTCTGCTAATGTGTTTCAATCTTACGATGAAAATAAACCACATGAAAATGATTACGAAACCAACAGAAATTTGCAAAAATTAGAATATAGGAAAAGATCCCATTCCTGCTACTACATAAAGCATAAAAATGTTTTTGAAATAAATTCTTTTAAATATTAACACATTATCAGTTTATCTTTGTGTTTTACCAAATATTTCTTAAGCAGATCATATTAATGAAATAAAAAATCTAACTTAATATATTTCAAAGAGAAATTAAATTTGACTAACGAACTCATGTTTCATTTCTAATGACTGTTATTTTTATTCACAATTATATATATTTTTTATAAGTACTTTAGAACTTCAACAACCCCTGAGTTATACTTTTTTTTTCCTCACAATAACTCAAGAATGTAAATAAAACCCATGGCTGATGGCACAGGAATCCAATTGAAAAGCAGATCACAGAAAAGAAGATAATATTCATTACTGAAATTTAATTTAGCCTTCATTTTACAATTAATTTTTGTTGTTGAAAAAGTAAAATGATTTTTTCATTTAGATATTAAGGAGACTTGAATCATTCACTTAGATACATAAATTAACGCAAAAAGAACTTTCCCCTTCTAGAAGTATATCAATATAACAGGAAAAAGTTGTTTTTTATGTGTAAACAATAATTGTGTTTATAAAAAAAAAGTAAGTATCTAAAATATTTAAATAAGTAAGTATGATAAAATGTGTGTAAAGGAAAATATAGAGTATGTTCTTCATGTTGATGTTCATGACATGTTCATGTTCAAGACATGTTCATGTTCATGTTATATTCATGGTCATGGACATGTTCAAGTCTTGTTCATGGTCATGTGATATTCTTCATTCTTCTTTAGTACGTTCTTTATTCTGAGTATGTTCTTCAATTTAGAGTATGCTCATCTAGGTGATAACTTGTGCTAAAATTTGTAAAAATTGTTAATTGAAAAGCAATGTTTAAAAATGTAATTTCCCCCATTTACATTCAGAGAGACAAGGCATGCAATTAGCATGTAGGTGAACAAAGGTTTGAGTAAGCTGACAAAATTTGAAATACAGTATTGAAAATAAGAATGCCATGTGTGATTGTGACCGGGCATGGTAGAGTCTCGACATCTATTTAAGCGATGGCTATAAAATAAGGCTGCCTGGAGGATGTTTTCAACTTTTTCTTCAATTCACAAATGTATAGTAGGTATTCCATGAAACTCTTTCGGATGTTGTCATTATTGATCGAATTTAATCTTATAAAATTTGAACACAAAATAAGCTACAAGACAATAATAATTTGATAAGACATGCTTCTTATGTCTATAGGAAACTGAATTTTTGTCTCCTTAATTTGTTTTATTGGCATCTATTTCAGCATAATTCTCCAACATGTCTTTTTCAAATTATGTTCTTTTTCAACGGCATGAGGCATCCAAATTATGCTAATTGAAAACTGGTAAAAATTCAATTTTTTAATTTTTTTTTTTTTATTATTTACCCCAATATTCTTGCAATTTACCAACTCACAGGAATATCTCTTTTTAGTTCATTTATATATTTGATGAGAAGAAAAAGTTCTTTATAAAATCGCTTATATAATAGTTTATAAACTCGTTTATCGCTATAAAAGGTTTTTATAAAAAAATTGTTTTTTTCAATTTGTGATAAAGTCATGCTGAAATTTAAAATAAAATAATAATAATAAATCATTATATATCGCTTTAGTACAAAAATAAAAGGAATTTAAAAAAATCAGATTTATTAAATTGGAATAATTATCGATTTTAATATATCTATATTATAATCTATCTATCCTTTAATATATCTTTTTTAATATATATATAGATTTTTTAATATCTTTTTTAATAAATCTATCGATTTTAATATATCTATATATATTTTCCTTTACACACATTTTATCATACTTACTTATTTAAATATTTTAGATACTTACTTTTTTTTAAAACACAATTATTATTTACACATAAAAAACAACTTTTCCTGTTATATTGATAGACTTCTAGAAGGGAAAGTTCTTTTTGCGTTAATTTATGTATCTAAGTGAATGATTCAAGTCTCCTTAATATCTAAATGAAAAAATCATTTTTACTTTCAATAGAATGGTATAGAATGGTAGAAATAAAAGGATAGATATATTAAAATCGATATATCTATCCTTTTATCATCTATAGAATATATTAAAATCGATATATTAATATCTATAGAATGGTAGAAAGAAAAGGATAGGTGGAAGTATCAATAATCAAGGCAAGCATTTACCCAAATCTCAAAGTCACAAATATATTAAAGTAAAACGAGCAGGTACATAAATATCAAAATGTATGTCTAGCTCTAGTGTTAATTTTGAATACTCTACTGCGAGAAAGAATATTTTATAAACGATGACAAATGGAAACGATGATTAAATTTCAACAATGCGTATGTTTGAACGATGTCTATGAAACTGTATAACCTTATTTGTTCATGAAACAAACAAATTTAAAATGCACTTATTACTTTAAAAGGAACTTCTTTTTATTGTTGTAAAATGAGGCGTCATATGTTAATGGAGCAATTTCAATTTCTCTCACATTCGAGTCAAAATACATTTATAATTAATGCAGTTCGTCTGGAAAACTTTTTATAACTATTTAGGCTGGTTTAAAATAATTTACGAATACCATTCAGAAATGAATTACAGGTGCCTTTTCGTCTTTTTTTCTCGTACATTTTTGGGACTCTAGTTTAAATTACATGCCTATAAACTGCCTACGAACAACGAAGGAAATGGCATTAATTCTAGGAGGACCTATAGGGGTAAATTATAGCATGTAAATATTTTTATTTAATTAAGCGATAGATTTTGTTATTTAATAGTTCACTTTTAATTTAATTTTGCTTCATAATTTTTCAAAAATGTCTTTTATATGATCCAACTTTTACGAAGAGAAGACGAATGTATGCTTCAAAATTATATTGTTTCTTGCCACACAGTTTTATAAAAGAAATCTCAAAATTTTTAAGTAGAATACGGCAATTTGGATTATTTTACTATGTTAATACATACCAAAATGAAATTTTTTAATATATATATATATATATATATATATATTTGAATCATCACCAATTGCAATTTCTACAATCAGTTAATAAATTGTAAAATCTCTATTCAATACAAAATAAACAAAAATTTCATTAAATTAATCGAATAAATAAAATTAAATATCAAAAAATATCATCATTCCATCATTTAAAAAGTTATATGTGTTGTACAGATACATTAATACCTAATGGATACTCATTTTTAATAATGAAGGTAAAATGTAAGTGCAGTGTAGCAGACAGCCGGTGGATCAATCGCGCTGAATTTAAATTGAATTAAAAAATAAAAAATAAATCAGAAATTATTTTCTGTTAATGTCAATTTTTCTAACGGCAAACGACTTCGGGTCAAAGCTTCACCATATGTAAGCAACAACATAGTGTTGAAACAGAAATTGATGAATTTAGAATGTAAGAAGATATCCTTTCTACTACTGCATATAGCATAAAATTTGAACTAAATTCTATTAGACATTATACACATTATGAGTTTATCTTTATGTTTTTCTAAATATTTCTTTAAGTAGATCATATTGAGGAAATGAAAATTCTAATCTAATATATTACAAAGAGAAAATATATTTGAACACCGAATTCATGTTTCATTTTTAATGTCTATTTCTTACTCAGAAAAATAAATAAGTAATCTACATTTTAGAAATTATATACATTTTATAAGTACTGTAGAACTTAAACCCCTGAGTTATAATTGTTCTTTCCTTTTTTTCTCACACTTTCTCAAGAATGTATATATTAAGACCCATAGCTGATGGTGCAGGAATTCAATTGAAAATTAGACTTAAATAAGATGATATTCATTACTTCCATAATTTGATTTAGTCTTCATTTTACAAATGATTATTGTTGTTGAAAGAAAAATGATTTTCTCGCTTAGATATTAAGCAGACTTGAATCATTTAATCAGATACATAAATTAACACAAAAAGAAAAAAGAACTCTCTAGAACAGTTCTGCAAAATTAAGTAATTTGTATATGTGCCGATATCATTCAACTTTCTGTTCAAGAAATATAAGAATGTAATAAAAAACATTGTTTTTATGTGAGAACAGTGAGAACAATAAAAGGGTTTTATAAAAAGAAGTAAGTGTCTAAAATAAATAAATAAGTACATATCATAAAATTTTTGTAAATAAAGATATAGAGTATGCTTTCATGTTCATGTTGTGTTCATGTTCAAGTTATGTTCTCTTTCGTGTTATGATCATGTCATGTTATGTTCTTCATTTTAGAGTATGCTCATCTAGGTCAAAGTTTCTACTGTAAGTTAAATAGATCATTGCTTAAAAATGTAATTTCCCCACTTGACATTCAGAGATAAGGCATGCAATTGGCATGCAGATGAACAACGGTTTAAATACGCTGACAGTGCTTTGAAACCCCAGCTTTCAAAAATAAGGAAGCCCACGCGTGATTGTGACAGGGCATGGTAAAGTCGCGACATATATTTAAAAGACAATTATAAAATATGACTGCCTAGGGAATATATTTTTGACGTTTTCTTCCATTCACAAATGTATGGTTGAAATTACATGAAACTGTTTTCGGATGTTGTCATTGTTGATGATATTTAATCTTATAAAGTTTAAACAGAAAATAAACATCAAGACAATTAAAATTTAATAAGACATACTTTTTTTTTTTTTCAGTCCATAGAAAATTGAATTTTCATCTCCTTAATTTTCTTTATAGGCATCAATTCGGCATAATTTCCCAACATGTTTTTTTTTAAATTATATTTCTCTTAAACTTCATGAGACTTTCACATTATGCTAAATGAAAACTGGGAAAAATTCAAAAATAATGTTATATTATTTAGCTAAATATTCTTGAAATTTTCCAGCTCACAGGAACATCTCTTTTTAGTCCATTTATATATTTGATGAGAAGAAAGTTTTTTTTTTTTTTTTTTTTTTATAAAATCGTTTATCGCTATAAAAGTTTTTTAGAAATTGATATTTTCAATTTCTGATAAAAATCATGCTGAAATTGAAAATAATAATAATAATAATAACGCATTATATATCTCTTTAGTACAAAAATAAATGGAATGAAAGAAAATCAAACTTATTAAATTAAAATAATTACCTATTTTAAAATATCTATAGAGGGGTATAAATAAGTTGAAGTATTAATAATCTAGGTAAACATTTACCCAAATTCCAAATATATTAATGCAAAACAAGCATATAAATTAATATCAAAATGTATGTCTAGCTCTAGTGTTAATTTGAATATTCTACTACGAGAAAAATATTTTATAAACGATGATAAATGGAAAGGATGATTATGTTTCAGCAATGACTATGTCTGAAAGATGTCTATGAAATTATCTAACCTTATTTGTTAACGAAACCAAAAAATTGTGAATGAACTTTTGATTTAATATGAATAATTTATGAATTCTATTCAGAAATGAATTACAGGTTTTATTTTCTTCTTTTTTTCTCCTACTTTGTTGGCCTCTTGTTTAAATTATATGCTCATAAGCTGTTCCCCTACGAAAGAAGAAGATTGCTTCTAGGAGGGGTAATTTAGAAGTTTGCAACAAGTAAATATTTTTATTTAATTATGCGTTTTATTTTATTATTTAATTGTTCTCTTTTAAATTAGATTTGCTTCATAATTTTACAAAAATTCTTTTAATACGATCCAACTTTTTACAAATAAAATACAAATATATACTTAAAAATCATATAGTTTTACGCCGCACAGTGTTTTTAAGAGAAATCTAAAAATTTTAAATAGAATATGGCAATTTAGATTATTTTATTAAGTTAATAATATAATTTTTGATACATACCAAAATGCAAATTTTTAATATATATATATATATATATATCTCCCTCTCTCTCTCCCTCTCTCTCTCTCTCTCTCTCACTCTCTCTCTCTTTCTCTCTCTCTCTCTCTATATATATATATATATTTTATATATATATATATATATATATAAATTTGAATCATCACCAATTAAAATTTCTACAATCAGATAATAAATTAAAATATCCCAATTCAATACCAAATAAATAAAAATTTCATTAAATTATTCAAATAAATAAAATTAAATACCTGAAAATATCATCATTCCATCATTTAAAAGTTCTATGTGTTGTACAGATATATTAATACCTTAAGCATACTCATTTTAAGATAATAAAAGATATAGAGTATGTTCTTCATGTTCATGTTCGTGTCAAGTTAGTGTTCATGACATGTTCATTGTCATGGTCATTTTCATGACATGTTCATGTTCATGTTTATTCTTCCTTCTTCTTTAATATATTCTTCATTTTAGAGTATGCTCGTCTAGGTCGAAATTTATACTGCCAGTTGAATAAAGCATTGTTTAAAAATATAATTTCCCCAATTGAGGTTCAGAGATAAGGCATGCAATTAACATGCAGCTGATAAGCGCTTAAATAAGATGACAGCGCTCAGCTTTCAAAATAAGAATACACATGTGCGATTGGCATAGGACATGGTAAACTCTCCACGTGTATTTAAAAGACAATTATTAAATAAGGCCGCCTAGGGAATATTTTTGAGGTTTTCTCCCATTCACAAATGTATGGCAGATATTCCATGAAACTCTTTCTGGATGTTGTCATTATTGATCGAATTTAATCTTATAAAGTTTGCACTCAAAATAAACTTCAAGACAAAAATGATTAGATATGTTTCTTTTTCAGTATATAGAAAACTAAATTTTCGTCTTTTTAATTTACTTTATGGGCATCAAATTCGCCATATTTCTGCAATACGTCTTTTTCTAATTATGTTCCTTTTCAATAGAGTGACGTTTTCAAATTATGCTCCTTGACAACTTGTAAAAATTCCACGTAATGTAGTAACATTTACTTCAACATTCTCCAAATTGTTTAGTTCACAGAAACATCTCTTTTTGTTCATGTATATATTTGATGGCGAGAAAGTGTTTTCTATGAAAATCATGCTGAATTTAATGATGAAAATAATAGCAATTTTATATCCTTTTAGTATAAAAATTAAATGGAATGAAAGAAATTCAAGCTTATTAAAAAAAAGGTTAATTACTTGTTTTAAATTATAGAATGGTAGAAATAAAAGCATAGGTTGAAACAATAATTATCAAGGCAAAGAATGTACCAAAATTTGAAAAGCACAAATATATTATATCAAAACAAACAGATAAATAAATATAAAAGAGCTAGTGGCATTTTGGAATATTCTACTACGAGATAAATATACATTTTTTTGTTTCATGTCAAATCAAACGATGATTATGCTTGGACGATGACTATGAAATTATATCAGCTTGTTTACTCACGAAACTAACAAATTGAGAATGCAGTTATTGCTTTAAAAGAAGATTCTTCTTATTGCTGTAAAATGAGCCGTCATTTCTCATAGAGTAACTTCCTTCATACTTTGGTGGCAGAATACATTTATAATTAATGCGGTTCATCGTGTAAACTTTTTGATAATTATTAACTCGCTTAGAATAATTTAGAAATCGCTTAGAATTTCCATTCAGAAAATAACTATAGGATTTTATTTTTTCTTTCTTATTCTCGTATTTTGTTGCGATTCTTGTTTCAATTTTATATCCACAAAGTGTTCACCGACAAACGATGTAGGAAATTTCATTGCTTCTAGGAGGACCTATAGTGGTAAATTGTAATATGTAAATATTTATATTTATTTATGCGATAGATTTTATTATTTAATTGTTCACTTTTAATTTGTTTTATAACTTTAAAAAAATTTTATACGATCGCACTTTTGCATATATAAGACAAATATATACTTAAAAAATCATGTTGTTTTATGCCAATCAAAAAGTCAAAAATCTCTTTTAAAAGAAATCTCAAAATGTTTAATTAGAAAATGGCAATTTGGATTATTTTTCTAAGTTAATAATATAATTTTTAATACATACCAAAATGCAGACTTTTAATATATATATAATTTGAATCATCACCAACTGCAATTTCTACAATCAGTTAATAAATTGTAAAATCTCAATTCAATACCAAATAAATAAAAATTGTATTAAATTAATAAAATAAATAAAATTAAATATCTAAAAATATCATCATTCCATCATTTAAAAAAGTTCTTATGTGTTGTACAGATATATTAATACCTTAAGGATACTCATTTTAAATTATGGTGGTAAAATGTAAATGCAGTGTAACAGACAGCCAGTGGATCAACCAAGTTAAATTTAAAATGAATTAAAAAAAAAAAGTAAACCCGAAATTATTTTCTGTTATATGTCAATTCTTCTAAAAATGAACTAATTCGGGTTAAAGTTTCACCTTTTATGTAAGCAACAACATAGTGCCGCTCTGAAAGGCTTACATAAGTAAAGATCCCGCCCCCTCCTCACATATATATAGGCTTCTATCAATTCGATGGTTTGCAAATGGCTACATAAATTTAAAAGAACACATTATCTTTATACTGAGCAATAAAATTTTGATCTTTGTGTTTTTCTAAATATTTCTTTAAGTAGATCATATTGATCAAATGAAAATTCTAATCTAATATATTTCAAAGAGAAAATAAATTTGAACACCGAATTCATGTTTCATTTTTAATGTCTATTTCTTATTGTGAAAAATGAATAAGTAATCTACATTTTAGAAATTATATATGTTTTATAAGTATTGTAGAACTTAAATCCCTGAATTATACTTTTCTTTCTTTTTTTTTTTTTCGTCACACTCATTCGAGAATGTATATATTAAAAGCCATGGCTGATGGCGCAGGAATCCAATTGAAAACGAGATTTAAATAGGATGATATTCATTACTTTCATAATTTGATTTAGTCTCCATTTTACAATAAATTTTAGTTGTTGAAAAAATGATTTTCTCGTTTAGATATTAAACTGACTTGAATCATTCAGTCAGGTACATAAATTAAAACAAAAAGAAAGAAACTCTCTAGAACTGTTCTGCAAAATTAAGTAGCTTGTATATGTGCCGATATCATTGAACTTTACTTTCTAGAAGTATATTATTGTAATAGAAAACATTATTGTTTTTATGTAAGAACAATAAGATGGTTTTATAAAATGAAGTAAGTGTCTGAAATAAATAAATAAGTACATATGACAAAAGGTTCTTCAATTTAGCATTTCTTCATGTTCATGTTCAGGTCATGTTCGTGTGCATGACATGTTCGTTGTCTGGACATGCTCATGTCTTGTTCATGTTCATATTATATTTTCATTCTTCTTTTGTATGTTCTTCATTTTATAGTATGCTCATCTAGGTCAAAGTTTCTACTATCAGTTAAATAAATCACTGCTTAAAAATGCAATTTCCCCGATCGAGGTTCAGAGATAAGGCATGCAATTAGCATGCAGGTGAACAAAGGTTTGAACAAGCTGACAGCGCTTTGAAATCTCAGCTTTCAAAAATAAGGGTGACAATATGTAATTGTGACAGGGGCATGGCAAGTCTCGACATCTATTTAAACGACGGCTATAAAATAAAGCTGCCTGAGGGATGTTTTTTTGACGTTTTCCCCTATTCGCAAATGTATGGCAGATATTACATAAAACTGTCTCTGGAGGACATGATTTTTCCTCTATAGACCAATAGAACTTCAGTTCACCTTTGGTAACCTGTCACCCCAATCTATTTCCCGGTTGAATAATAACATCGGGAATTGCAAATAAGCGATTAAATTTTTTTACCTAATAGGGATTTTTGTTTAGTTGGAAGGGGAAATTTTCCGCAATTGATGACGATATGACTTTGACAACTAATATTTCCTCACCATGGGTGAGGTGTGTGCTTCGGTTCAACTTCTGAAAGGAAATATACACCTATTATAAAGAAGGATTCTTATAATATTATTTCAAAAGGTTATATGTACGTCTAACTCTGAACTTGGAAACTAATTGCCTTAATTTCAAAAGATAAATTCCTTTTTAACTGATGCAACAAAAAAACTATGAAAAATATAATGACACAAAAGTCAATGACCAATACTAAAATGCTTGTAATGATATCTATATTTTATCACCAATTTGTGTAGAAAACAACTGTGAAAGGTTTAAAGACATAAAGTTTGAATCATTTTTCTATGAAAGTTTTGGACTTTATTTTTCTTGATCATATTTCCCGACACACCAAAATGAAACATATTAAACTAGTTTTGGTATATATTTAACACCGAAATCTTTCTGCTAATGTGTTTCACTCTTACGATGAAAATAAATAGCGTGAAAATGATTACACAATCAACAGAAATTGGCAAAAATTAGAATATAGAAAAGATCTCCTTCCTGCAACTGCATATAGCATAAAAATTGTTTGGAAATAAATACTTTAGTTATTACACACATTATGAATTTATTTTTGTGTTTCCAAATATTTCTTTAAGCAGATCATATTGATGAAACAAAAAATCTAATCTAATATATTTCAAAGAGAAAATAAATTTGAAAACAACGAATTCATGTTTCATTTTTAATGTCTATTTTTTATTCAGAAGAATAAATAAGTATTCTACATTTTAGAAATTATGTATATTTTATAAGAACTGTAGAACTTCAATAACCCCTGAGTTATACTTTTTCTTTCTTTCTTTTTCTCTCACACTTATCCAAGTATGTATATATTAAAATCCACGGCTGTTGGCCAGTAATCCAATTAAAAACGAGATTTAAATAAGATGATATATATTACTTTCATAATTAAATTTAGTCTTCACTTTACAATAAAATATTCTTGTTGAAAATAAAAAGATTTTCCCGTTTAGATATTAAGCAGACTTGAATCATTCACTCAGTTACATAAATAAACACAAAAAGAAAAATAACTCTCTAGAACATAACTGCTTGTATATGTGAAGATATAATTGAACTTTCACTTTTAGAAGTATATCAATATAATAGAAAAACATTATTGTTTTTATGTGAGAACAATAATTGGTTTTAATTAAAAAAAAAAAGTAAGTATCTAAAATAAATAAATAAGTGCATATGATAAAATGTTTGTAAATAAAGATATAGAGTATGTTTTTCAATTTAGCATGCTCTTCATGCTCCTGTTCGTGTCATGTTCGTGTGCATAACATGTTCATGTTCATGCCATGTCCATGTTAAAGTTTATTCTTCATTCTTCTTTAGTATGTTCTTTATTTCGGGTATGTTCTTCATTTTAGAGTATGCTCATGTAGATCAAAATTTATACTGCCAGTTGAATAAGGCATTGTTTAAAAATATAATTTCCCCGATTGAGGTTCAGAGATAAGGCATGCAATTAGCATGTAGGTGAACAAAGGTTTGAATAAGCTGACAATTTTAAATCCAGCTTTCAAAAATAAGGATGCCCTTGTGGGATTGTGAAAAGGCTTGGTGTGGAAACAAAAAATACTAATAATTTAACTGTTTTTTAATTAAATAAAATTTGTATGACCAATACTAAAATGCTTGTAATGATATTTATATTTTATCACCAATTTGTGTAGAAAACAACTGTGAAACGTTTAAAGAAATAAAGTTTGAATATATTGAAAATTTTTTTTCTAGGTAAGTTTTGGACTACCAAAATAAAACATTTTTACAACGAACAAAATTTACCAAAATAAAACATATTAAATGAGTTTTGGTATATAGTTAATTCCGAAATCTTTCTGCTAATATGTTTCAATCTTACGATGAAAATAAATAGCGGGAAAATGATTACACAATCAACAGAAATTGTCAAAATTTAGAATGTCAGAAAGATCCCCTTCTTGCTACTGCATATAGCATAAAATTTGTATTGAAATAAACTCATATAGATATTACCCACATTATGAGTTTATATTTGTGTTTTTCCAAATATTTCTTTACTGATGAACTGATGAAATAAAAAATCTAATCTAATATATTTCAAAGAGAAAATAAATTTGTACAACGGATTCGTGTTTCATTTTTAATGTCAATTTTTTATTCAGAAAATAAATAAACATTTAGAAATTATACATTTTATAAATTATATACATTTTATAAGTACTGTAGAATTTGTTAAGAGTTATGCTTATATACCCCTGAGTTATTCTTTTTCTTACTTGTTTTTACTCATATTTACTCAAGAATGTATATATTAAATCCCATGGCTGATGGCTCAGGGATCCATTAGAAAACGTGTTTAAAATAAGATGATATTCATTACTTGCATAATTTAATTTAGTCTTCATTTTACAATAAATTTTTGTTGTGTAATGTAAAGTGATTTCCTCATTTAGATATTAAGCAGTCTTTAATCTTTCACTCAGGTACATAAATTAGAACAAAAAAGAAAAATAACTCTGTAGAACAGTTCTGCAAAATTAAATAACTTGTATATGTGCCGATATCTTTGAGCTATCCTTTCTAGAAGTATATCAATATAATAGGAAAACATTATTGTTTTTATGTGTGAACAATTATTGGTTTTTTTTAAAAAAGTAAGTATAGAAAATAAATAAATAAGTATATATATGATAAAATGTTCTTCAATTTAGCATGTTCTTCATGTTCATGTTCATGTCATGTTCGTGTTCATTTCAACGTGTATGTTCATTGTCTTGGACATGTACATGGTATGTTCATGTTCAGGTTATATTCTCCATTCTTCTTTAGTATGTTCTTCATTTTAGAGTATGATCATCTAGGTAAAAATGTGTACTGTCATTTAAATCAATCACTGTTTAAAACTGTAATTTTTAATAAATAAATAAGTACGTATGATAAAATGTTTGTAAATAAAGATATAGAGTATGTTTTTCATGATCATGTTCATGACAAGTCCATGCTCATGTTATGTTCTTGATCATGGCATGCTCCTGTCATGTTCATGTTCATGTTATGTTCTTCATTTTAGAGTATGCTCATCAAGGTCAAAGTTTCTACTGTCAGCTAAATAAATCATTGTTAAAAAATGTAATTTCCCCGCTTGACATCCAGAGATAAGGCATACAATTAGCATGCAGATGAATAAGTTGTCAGTGCTTTGAAGTATCAGCTTTCAAAAATAAGGGAAAGAGAATGAATGATGAAATCTCCACATTTATTTGAAACACCACTAGAAAATAAGGCTGCCTGTAGGATAATTTTGACTTTTTTTTTCCCATTATGGCAAATATTACACGAAAGTCTTCTTGGAAGTTGTCATTCTGATTGAATTTAATATTATAATATTTGAACATAAAATAACTATAAAACAAAAAACGAATTTGATAAGACAGGTTTCTTTTTCAGTCTATCGAAAACTGAATTTTTGTCTCATTAATTTACTTAATAGGCATCCAATTCGGCATAATTCCCCAACATATCTTTTTCAAATTATGTTCCTGTCCTTCAGTATGACGTTTTCAAATTATGATCTTTGAAAAACTGGTAAAAATTTTTAAAAAAATGTTGTTTTACTGTTTATCAAAATTTTCTCCAAATTTGCCCGCTCATAGAAACTCTTTTTCTGCATGTGTATATTAGGTGGCGAAAAAGTTTTCTCTATGAAAACCCTGCTGAAATTTAAAATAATGATAAGAATAACAGCAATTATATATCATTTTAGTATAAAAATAAATGGAATGAAGCAAAATTAAACTTATTAAAAAGGAATAATTACTTATTTTAAAATATCAATAGAATGGTAGAAATAAAAGCACAGGTTGAAACATCAATAATACAAATGTATACAGATAACATTTGTTTTGAAATAAACTCTTTTAGATATAATACACATTATCAATTTTCTTTGAGTTTTTCTAAATATTTCTTTAAGCAGATCATATTAATTAAATACAAATTATAATCTAATATATTTCAAAAATAAATTAAATTTGAACAACAAATTCATGCTGCATTTCTAATGTCTACTATTCTTTATACAAAGGAAGAAATATACATTCTACTTTTTAGAAATCATATATATTTTATAAAACTTCAACCAATTAAATTTCTCTTTTCTATTTCCCGCTCTAATCAAGAATGTATATATGAAAACAAGTGGCTGAAGCCGCAGGAATCCAATTGAAAACTTGATTTAAATAAGATGATATTCATAATTTATTATAATCTTCATTTTTTATTTAATTTTACTTTCAGAAATTAAAATGATTGTCTGGCTTAAATATAAAGCAGACTTGAATCATTTACTCAGATACATAAATTAACACAAAATGAAAAATAACTCTCTAGAACACTTCTGCAAAATTAAAAACTTGTATATGTGTCGATATTATTGAACTTTCCCTTCTAAAAGTATATCAATATAATAGGAAAACATTATTATATCTATGTGAGAACAGTAATTGGGTTTTATAAGGAAAGTAAGTATCTAAAATAATTAAATAAGTGCATATGATAAAATGTATGTAATTAAAGATATAGAGTATGTTCTTCAATTTAGTATGTTCATGTTCCTGTTCATGTCATGTTTGTGTGCATGTCTTGTTCATGTTCATGGCATGATCATGTTCATGTTATATTCTTCATTCTTCTTCATTATGTTCTTCATTCGGAATATGTTCTTCATTTTAGAGTATGCTCATCTAGGTCAAAATGTGTACTGTCTGTTGAATAAATCATTTATTAAAAATGTAATTTGAGGTTCAGAGATAAAGCATGCAATTAGCATGCAAGTGAACAAGGGTTTGAATAAGCCTTCAGCGCTTTGAAATATCATCTTTCAAAAATAAGGAAGTTCATGCATGATTGTGACAGGGCATGGTAAAGTCTCGACATCTGTTTGAACGGCGGCCATAAAATAAGGCTGCCTGGGGGATATTTTTGGAGTTTTCTCTCATTCACAAATATAAGGCTGATATTACATGAAACTGTCTCAGGATTCTGTCATTGTTGATCAAATTAATTCTTATAATGTTTAAAAGTAAAATAAACTATAAAACAATAAAAACCTGATAAGTCAGGTTTCTTTTTAAGTCTATAGGAAACTGAATTTTCGTCTCCTTAATTTACTTAATAGGCATAATTTCCCAACATGTCTTTTTCAAATGATACTTCTTGAAATTGGTAAAAATTCTAAAAGTAATGTTTCTATTTTCCAAATTTGCCAGTTAACAGAAACATCTCTATTTGTTCTTGTATATATTTGATGGGGAGAAAGTTTTTCTATGAAAACCTTGCTGAAATTTAAAATAATGATCATAATAATAGTAATTATATATCATTTAGTACAAAAATAAATGGAATGAAGAAAATGAAACTTATTAAAAAGAATGATTACTTATTTTAAAATATCAATAGAATGGTAGAAATAAAAGCATAGGTTGAAACATCAATAGTCAAGAGAAAATATTTACCAAAATCTGAAAAGCACAGGTATATTAAAACAAAAAAACAAGGAAATAAATATCAAAGAGCTAGTGACAATTTCGAATATTCTACCACGAGAAAAATATTTTTTTTTATTCCATAGCAAATTTAAGCAATGATTATGCTAAACAATGCGTATTAAATTATATAACCTTATTTGTCCAGGAGTGAATTAAATTGTGAATGCACTTTTTGCTTTAAAATGAGTTCCTTCTTATTGCTACGAAATAAGCCATCATTTCTATTGGAGCAATTTCCCTCATACCTTGGTGGCAAAGTGCATTTATAACTAACGCAGCTCATCACGAAAACTTTCGCTAATTATTTAAGCTGATTTAAATAAGCTACGAACTCCATTAAAAGATGAACTAAAGGATTTTATTTTTCTTTCTTATTCTCGTACTTTGTTAAGACTCTTGTTTCAATTTTATATCGACAAATTGTTCACCGACAAACGATGAAGAATATGGCATTGATTCTAGAAGAACATATAAGGTAATTTGTAATGTAAATATTCTTATTTAATTATGCGTTAAGTTTTATTATTTAATTGCTCGCTCGTAACTTAGATTTGCTATATTAATTTTGAAGAATTTGTTTTTACTATATAACGTCTCATGGAAGGCGGGTAAGTGGGAGGGGCAGCTTCTGTTGTGATGGAGCACTGGTATGTAGAATCGACTTGGTTCCGTGGCGCTGCAGCGTAACTAAAGTATTAATGAATATTTTGACTTAAAATTTCACACATATGTCAAGGACAGTGCCAGCAACCTAAAAAAAAAAAAAAAAAATTTCATGACGTCCGGGAATTTTAAATATAGTATATGAGAAGCTTTATAAAAATGTCAGAATTTTTTCATGTATTACCAGGTTTGGACTATGGATGTGTGTT